>CALYLW010000155.1:1011013-1138513 GCA_944989445.1 Ampullaceana balthica
TTTTAATCAGAATCCACGAACATCTTCGTTAAATACAATCCAAACATCTTTGGAAAGTAAAATATAAGCCCTAAAAGGATCTATAAGTGATTAAAACGGATTTCATTGATTCAATACCTTAAATCACGATTTAAATCTAAATCTAACGAGGTGATTAAAATTTACATCATGGCGTTCGCACAGCTGCCAGCCTACCCTGCATTCGATACTAAGTAAGAAGGTGTGGAACAAGTGGGTGTCAAGGCTAACAAATAACTTGTTTGTTGCATACAATGTCACTGATGAAAATGAAAGCAGAAAAAAGCCCTCCTACTAACATATGCAGGTAATGATCTGAATGACATAGTCGAATCGCTACCGGATTTGGAAAAATTTCCAACACCGTATGAATCAGTGTTTAATAAGCTAATTCAAGCATTGAATAGTTATTTTAACCCAAGAGTAAACAAAGAGATTCAAAGATATGCTTTTAGACAGCTCCATCAACAAACTGAGGAAATAGAAACCTTTTACACTGAGCTGAAGCAGCTAGCACCATCGTGGGAGTTCCACAGCCCTGAAGAAGATATAAAATAACTAATAGCTTGTTTAAAATCATCCAAAGTAAGGGGAAAAGGATTAAACAATCCTATCATTTTGTTGACAGACTTGTTACAGTTTGCCAGAACTTGCGAAATCACGCAAAAACATGTTAAGCAGATAGAAGGAAATAATTCATCTCTGCATAAAATTAGATCTTCTACTAGTTCAACTAGTCACAGTCAGCCCCAAAAACACAATTATAGATCTACGCCAAAAAAAAAGACAGAGTTCCTCACTCTAAATGTAAGAATTAAGCATGGCCTCATGAAGGTGATCAGAAGTATTGTCCAGCTTTCAATAAACAGTGTCTAGCATGTGGCAAAAATAACCACTTTGCAAGTGTTTGCAACAGTGCAGCCAGAACAGCATTTCAAAAGAATCGCACCACACACCAGAGACCAAATTTAAAAAAAAACATGTTAGAAATGCGAATGAAATTTCAGAAGATAACTACGTATTCATGTCCACCAACAAAGGAAGACATATGCCTTTATTTGATGTTAACATCAATGGGAGCAGGATACAAGCACTAGCGGATTCTGGGGAAAGCATCAACATCATGCCAGAACACAACCAAAATCTTTACATTTTCATCAAGTCAACCACTAGATGTAATAGGGAAGTTCAATGCCCCAAGCACAAGAATATTGACATATCTGCCGATTTCCTTGCTGTGAAAACAAAAGTAATACCCATTATTGGTTGGAAAACGTGTCTAGAGTTTCAACTTCTTCAGAAAGTGACTGCAGTGAGTACCTGTGAGATTTCTGCAAAGTCACAGGATATATTTACAGGACGAAAGCTGAAAGATCATTCAGTAAAACTTCATATTGATAAAGCAGTCCCACCATTGGCACAACGCTACATAAGAATACCATTTCACATGCGAAAACAGATAGAAGATCATCTCAAGAAAGAAGAGAGCATGGGTGTTATTGAAAAAGCCACAGGAGCAACACCATGGGTATCACCAATTGTCATTGTTCCAAAGCCTAAACGTCCAGACCAGATCCGTGTTTGTGTTGACATGAGAGCACCTAATACAGCTATCAAACGAGAACGTCACAACATGCCAACTTTAGACGAGCTCTCAACAACGTTTTCTGGAGCTGCAGTTTTTAGCAAGCTAGACTTAAATCAAGGCTACAACCAGATCGAACTGGATTAAGAATCTAGATACATTACAACATTTGCTACACACAAAGGTTTGTACGGATTCAAAAGAGTAAGCTTTGGAGTGAACAGTGCTGCTGATATCTTTCAAGAGTCCATCCGACAAGCTTTAAATGGTTTAAATGGAGTCATCAACTTCAGCGATGACATCCTGGTGTATGGACAAAACAAAGCAGATCACGACAGTAATCTGAAAAAAAAATGTATTTCAGCGACTGCGAGAGAAGAACTTGACCCTCAATGCAAACAAGTGCAAGTTTAGACAGACTTCAATAGAATTTCTTGGTCATATTTTCAATACATAAGGCATGAATCAATCTCCTAACAAACTTCAAGACATTATAAATATACAACCACCAAGGACAATCAGTGAAGTGAGAAGTCTCATAGGCATGATGAACTTCTGTGGATCACGATTCGTTCCTGATTATATTACACTAACTCATGATCTGAGACAGCTAACGCAGAAGAACAGTGTTTTCAAGTGGACAAGTAAGCATGACAAGGCACTTCAAACACTGAAAGAAAAACTTAAAACCTCTGCAAATCTAGCCTATTTTGATCCCGTCAAAAGAGACTGAAATATTTGTAGATGCAAGTCCAGATGGGATCTTAGCTATCTTAACACAGAGCACACAAATCCAGAATCCCCAAACAGTTCAGTATTCTAGTAGAGCTCTCACACCAACTGAACAAAGATACTCTCTGACTGAGAGAGAAGCACTTGCAGTTACTTGGTCATGTGAACATTTTCACATATATCTATATGGCTCTCCATCGTTCACCATCTACACTGATCACAAGCCACTAGTTACGCTGTGTGGAAATCCTAAGACCAAACTTCCAGCAAGAATTGAGAGATGGGTGATGAGATGCCAAGCTTAAAACATGAAAATCAAGTACCAAATTGGTAAAGACAATCCTGCTGATTATATGAGCAGACATCCGGCTCATCGTGTGCTTAACTGACAATGCTATACCAAAGCCTATGACCTTACAACAAGTTTCTGAGGAGACTGCTAAAGATCATACTTTGCAAGCCGTCATCAAATCACTTGAAACAGGACAATGGTACAGACATACCACATCTGTCCCAGTTAAAGAAGTAAGAACATTTGATACACTCAAGCAATGTACACAAGCATTGACAGTCACTCAAGATGGAATTATTCTCAAGTCCAAACAAATTGTCCTACCAAAATCAATACAGAAACAAGCTGTTGACCTAGCTAACAGTGAACACCAAGGGCAAACAAAGACTCTAGCTTTTCTACGTGAGAAAGTTTGGTTCCAAGGCATGAATGCAGCTGTTGAGAAAAAGGTTAAAAACTGCCTGGCTTGTCAAGTTGCTACCCCTACACCAGCAAGAGAACCACTGCAGATGTCCGAGCTTCCAAGTCGAGCATGATCTAACTAAGCGCTGATTTTGGCCATCTTCCAAATGGAAAACAATTACTGGTTGTCCCCGATGAATATTCAAGGTATGTTGTAGTGGAATTCTTGATAGCACATCAGCAAGAGCTACAATACCTCGACTCGACACAATATTCGCAGAAGTCGGTCTCCTGATCAGCTCGAAACTGATAATGGTCCACCCTTCAACAGCCATGACTTCAAAAATTACATGTCAAACATGGGAATCTATCATCGCAAAATTACACCTCTGTGGCCCCGGGAATATGCAGAAACAGAAAGATTTATGCACACAGTAAAAAAATGTATAAAAACAGCTGAAGTTGAACAGAAGAACTGGAAGCAAGAGCTATACAGATTTCTTCTATCTTACTGATCAACAAACCCATACTTCCACAGGACTATATCCTGCACATATTTTTTTTGGTCGCGCTTTAAAAACAAAACTTCCTCAAGTACCAAACATCCCTCAAAATAAAACAGATCACGTCATTAGGCAAAATGATGCTAGAGCGAAAAATACCATGAAGCGTTATGCTGACAAGAAACAGTATGTAAGACCTTCAACTATTCAACCCGGAGATAATATGCTTGTCAAAGACACAAGATCTATTCGTCCATTAAATCCTTATGAACCAATTCCTTACGCTGTCACACACAAGAAAGGTACTATTATTACTGCTCAAAGAAATGACAAAACCATCACGAGGAACAGCAGCTTCTTCTAACAGTCACCACGAGCGCCTACATCAGCCGACTTAATCGAAGAAGAAGAAGAATTTTCTACTGAACTAGAAGTCGACATCCAAGATGAGACTACAGTCGAGCCTGTGCCCGCAGCTGACATTGGTTTGCCTGACCATCAGTTGCAGCGTCCCAGAAGAGCTCGAAAGATGCCAGACCGGTATAGAGACTACCACATGAGCTAATTAATCACTACTTTTTTTTAGTGAATAAATAATCGAGCACGTTCATCGTTTTAATCGTTCGTTTCTCGATGGGCATCACAAAGATAACAAACAGGAATGCCCCAACGTTTCAACAAGACTAAAGCTCGTTACTGTCTTGTCGTCTTCTTCTTATTTTTAGATCTCACTGATCTTCAACGTCTGTGTTATGGTATGATAATGCCATTCAAGATAAATCGTTTCATCAAAAGTGTTATACATAATCATTAAAGTAAAATTACAAGAAAGAAAAAATATTAGTCAGAAAGGAAGATAAATATGAAGACATAAATCAGTTCATCTTTAACTTTTGAAAGTCATTAATATTTAAATATCTTTTAAATTGTATAAATCAAGATACAATAGCTTTCAACTAATCCATAAAGAGACAGTTACTTCATCAAGAACAGCACACAAGTTTAAAAGACTTTAAATTTTAAGCATTATTTAAACTTAATATTATCAGAAAGGACAATTGGACATTTTATCAAGAATAGAAACCCAGTTTTAAATACATTAAGTTTAATTATTATTACTTACATAAATGACATGAAGATAATGTAATGTGAATTTTCTACATTTTTGCTTAATTTTAAATTCTCATCACTGCAAAGTAATCAAGAGTTCTTTAAGCTCATATTATGTTAAACTTACATTTCAATTTTTGATTGCTATGATTCCATATCCGAGGAAAGGAGGAATGTAATAATGGTAAACAACTCTTGACGCCTTATTGTAATATATCATGAATGTATGAGTTGTGGTTCTTGATTGTAACGGAAGTTAATAAATTAATAAAGTAAATATTCAACAAGATGGAGGCTGTTCTAAATTTCTTACAAAAACAAAAACAGGAGCTAAAACATTGCGTGAAGTAGCATCGAGGACAGTTCTTCCTACCTCTTGATAAAACAGGAGAAGACCGTCTTAAATTAGTTATTATTTTCGATAGTCTAAGATTAGTGACAGTGGCCAAATAATTCCAATTTCAAGCTCCTTAGATTGCTTATACTAAATACAAACATAAATTTGGAATGTTGTAATTCTTAGATACTCTATAAATAAGTTTGGATTTCATTTTGGTAAAATATTTATTTTAATACACATATTCTTAAAAAATGAGTCTTAATTTGAATATACACAAATTAAACTTAGGTTTACTTGTGAAGCTTTTCTTCATAAAATGTATTTTTGTTTACATTGCATCTTTTAAAACGTATCACAATTATTAGAGTAAGTATCAATATACATAATTTGCAATGTATGTCACTTCCAGTCTGTCCTGTCCGTGACGCTACTAATTTTAGAAAACAGCGCAACAAATCACTGAACCAAAAATAACTATTTTCGAACCTTCGGCAAAAAATAATTTAATATGAAAATAAATAAATGTATATTTTATCAAAATAAATAGATTACATCTAAAATGTAATATGATTTATAGGCGTTTGGTTAAAATGATTAGGGTTTACAAATGACGAGTAAGGAAATGAGTGAATTGAATTAGTTAAGCCTGAGAAGCGCCCGCCACACGTTTTTAGTCATATTGCATCGTAGTACATACTTTAAATTTTTAAAATTTATTTTCTTCTTTTTAATCCGCTTATAAAAACGTGGTTTTAAAAAATCTTTTTTGTACTTCTATTTATTACCTCGTTTATATTAACTCACTTTCGTTCCTGTTTGTTTTTCTGTCCACAATTTTTCAAATCTGCCAACGTAACATTAAACCACTTCTGATGATCCTAGAGATCTCAAAATTTTACCACTGATAGATCTTGAAAAACAATGCGTTGCATGAAAATTTTAGATCGATCAAATATACCGTTATTAAATTATTGAACTTTTTAGTTTATCTATATATAAGCATATGTATTATCCCTCTGCTCTTGTTTACATTACATTCACGTGCCGAGTTCACACCAAACCCGACCACATCAACCATGTTTAACATCAAGGGGAGATCAGTCATTTCCAGTCTGTAAGTGTTTGTCGGGCAATGCGTATTATATTTGAACATAATCAATACTTCAAAACTCACCATAGCATACACTTAGACTAAAAATAATAAAATAAATAGAAGTAAAAAAAAAGAATTAAAAAAACCACATTTTTATAAGTGGATTAAAAAGAAGAAAATAATTTTAAACGTATAAGTACAAGTACTTTCATTTAGTATGACTAAAAACGTTGGGCGGGTGCTTCAAAATCCCTTCCTAATTTAGAAATACAACACAAAGATAGGTGTTTGTTAAAAAAATTAAAGATTCATACTTTAGAAGGCAAAAGAGAGATCTATAAGCGAAAGAATGAGTGAACTGCATATGTAAATCCTCATAAGCGTCCGCCCAAAGTTTTTAGTAATATTAAATAAAAGTACTTGAACTTATAAGTTTTAAATTATGTTCTTCTTTTTAGTCAGCTTATACAAACGTGATTTTTAAAAATCATTTTTTACTTCTATTTATTTAAATGTTAGTTCTTTCAGCGTGTAAAAGACTGGAAGTGTTTTATTCCGAATGTCATCCCTTGCTAAGCTGCATCTATAGTTATTAGATATTTTTCTATGCATGTTTTTTAAAATGTAATTAATATCTTAATGAATTAATTGTGTTGTTTCCTAGTGCCCTTAATCGCGCATGAAATTGTGTAGAAATTAGATTATTACATTTTCCATGTTCTATATTTCTAAACCAACTATAAGTTGCATTCACAAAGTAAACTCAGTGCAAAATTTAATTCTGTTACAACCATAAAGCCTAAATTAAATCATAATATACATGTTACAGGCAAAGTGTGAAATTCAGGCATTCTATAAAATGCCTAGGCAATGTATAGAATGCCTTATGGTTTCAGGCAAAGTATGAAATGATTGCTATTTCATACATTGCCTAGGCATTCTATAGAATGCCGAGTTGTCGTCTGGCAAAGTATGTAATTGGCTTACCCCCGCCATTTTCCCAGCCACTGATGTTGGCGGTGGAGCTTTGGTCCTTGTTTGATGATGGCGATCAAAGCCTGTGAGTGTTGAAAGATATTGTAAGACAGCACATTGCCGGTACGAGGTTTCACTACCAAATCACAGACAATATTTCCAAAAAATTTTCTTACGACGTCAGTGTATATCATCCGGCTGACATTCCACCAAGTTCGTAGTTCTCAGGGCCCTGAAGACAAAGAGGGCACAAGAAGTAGCACACCAGCTCGTAGATATATTTACGTTGCTTGGTGCTCCAGTGATTCTACAGTCCAACAACGGCAAGGAATTTGCAATGTGGTAAGCAGCCTAAGGGAGTACTGGCCCACCTTGAAGATCGTTCATGGTAAGCCGCGCCACATACAAAGCCAGGGGAGCGTCGAAAGAGCTAACTTGGACATCGAAAATATGCTGTGTGCTTGGATGCAAGATGAACTAACTTGCCACTTAAGTGAGGGGTTACGGTTCGTTCAACTGGTGAAGAACAGAGCTTTTCATTCTGGGATTAAAAGATCGCCATACGAAGCTCTCTTAGGCTGAAGAGGTAAAGTAGGCATCACAAAGTCGTCCCTACCTGCCGATGATTTACAAGATGTGGAAACAGAGGAAGACCTCGAAAAAATGATACAGAGCGTACATCAAGTGCTTTATTTTGTATTACTTCCCCTCTTAAATACGCAATCATCAATAAATTATCAATTTTACACTTTGACGAAACGAAATCCGGCATTCTATAGAATGCAAACGTTTTACAAATTTCATACTTTGACTGAAACCATGAGGCATTCTATACATTGCCTACGCATTCTATAGAATGCCTGATTTCACACATTGCCTGTACCATACATAGAGATCTTAACAAACAATAAGTGACATATTTTCAATATTTTTAAGCATGTAATAAAATGTGTATGTATGACAGTACACTTCCGTCGCTAGGTGTGGGTATATTTCTAGTAATTCGCTGCTCGATATAAATACCTTGTAAAAAGGGAAACTATGCATAGTTATTTCAATTACAGAAGAGGCAAACGATGTTTTTACAACAAAATGTGAAAATAGCTCAAATTACAATAATCGTTTCTTAAATTAGATCAATACATTTTTTTTTAAAATCCTTTTAAAAAACTATTTCGTTATATCTTTCTGTTTTTGATACTAATTTAAAAAAGACTTTAATGGTGTTGTTATGTATTCGTGTTTTTAAAATTAATTTGACAAAACTCTTTTGATCAGTCTTGATATAAAGAACAAAAAGCAATTAAAGAAGTGTACTTATAATTGTCCACATATTATTTGAAACAATGCATGTTGCGTAGCTTCCTTGTAATTATTGGAACTGTGTATATAATAGGATTTAATGCCGAGTTGATTGGAATAACCAGTACAGCTGACCAAGAGTAGGCTTCATTACCAAACTTGTAGCCAGAAAGTGATATAAATCCCATAACAGCAATGGGGAACCAACACAAGAAATCTGATATAGCAACAAAAGCTAGATTTTTGGCCAGAGCAAAATCAATATTTCTGGTTTTATTTAGCATAGAACTTTCTGGAAATTTATTTTTCGCAAACCAACCAAACACGGAAATCTGACCCATGAAAATGAAGAGAAATGTTAAAAAGTTGAGTAGAACTAAAACACAAAACGAATATTTCCAGCCCTTGTTTGTTACAATGTTTAATGGTAGAGACAAGCACATACTGTTGGATGAGTAAATATCCCAGTCAAGAGGAAAAGTTGGAATCAAGGCGAGTATAAAGCTAACGGACCAGGTCAATATAAGGGCACATTTTTCACCTTTTTTTGAGAAACCGTGCTCACCAAAAGGATAACGCATAATTAAATATCTATCTATTGTAATCAGACAAATAAAAAACGCTGACGATTCACTTGAAAATAAGGCTAAAAAACCAGCAAACTTGCAAATGTTTCCTGATCTCCACTTCGTATCATTTAAAACATAAAGACTTCTAAAATAACTATCAGCTGCTGCAATAACAAGCAGATAGAGCCCCATAATTAAATCAGACACACCGAGACAAGTCACAAAAAGACCATAAGATTTCTTTAAAGTCCCTTTGTCCCAAACTAATCTATAGACTACGACGAGCAGATTCGATACAAATGCTACAAGCCCAACTAGCCATAAAATTATTCGCTTGTTAGAGTCACCAATAAGATCCTTACATGAAGACAAATGAGGACCTTTGGGTGAAAAACATTTGTGTTGAGGGACTCGTGGGCCTGTTACTTGTGGACAGCAAAACTTATAGTCAGAAACAAGCAAAGACGTTTGTATTGTAAGATTTTCAAAATAGTTTGTCTTAATTTGTTGTAGTGATGTTTCTCTCAAGTCAAGGACTTTTAAATGAAAAGAAGTTTTCAATCCGATTGATTTAAAATTACTTATTTTGGTATAACTAAGATATAGATATTTTAAATAAACTAATTTGTCAAAGGTAGCTGAAGGAATACTATCAACGTTTGTATAAGAAAGGTCAATAGACTCTAAATATATTGGGAAATTTATTTCTGTTTCAATATTGAATTTAGCATTGTGAGAAAGATTTAAATATCTGAGTAGTTTTATAGAATGTATACCATCTAAGTTCTCACTTGCAGACAACCTGTTATAACTAATATCCAAAGTAATCAGTTGAGAAATGTCTAAATCCTGGAAAAAATGATGCACATTTCTTATTCCACATTCTGACGCATGCATTTCTGCGTGATCAAATAATGAAAGAAATGGAATTTCTTCAGGATGTATTTTATAGTTACGTTTATAAACCAAAATATCAATACGTATTTCAAATACCTTGTATTTATATACTGTTTTCTTTTCAATAACTGTTTTTTTGTGCCATTGAATACATTTAAAACCATTTCCACAAGGAAAATCACATATATATGCTTTAGAAAAAGGATTTATAATATATGGGTAATCTTGAATAAAGCAGGTTCGTTTAAATGTTGATTTCAGTCGCACAGAACAGTGAAAATATATACTCAGATCACTTTCAGAAGATTCTAAAGAATAGCATTTAGGATTTTTATTATTTAATTCTTCTCCTAAAAAAATACAATATGATGACGTACATTTGATAAAATTAGCGGGACAAATTGCTTCACTACAGTTTCTTTCTTTTCCAAATGCATGACATTGCTTAGCTACTGATCGTGAAAAATCACAATTCGGTCGGTTTTTATCAGACTCAAATAAAAAATTATAATTTTCCGAAGTTGTCAACTCTTCTTTTTGACTTAAACTCGTCTTACTTAGGTTTTCTTCAACAAAATGTTTACATGGAACTATGTCATCCTTTTTTGAAAAATTATAGTCTTGTAATTGAAAAATACTTTCGTTTAGCATGTTTATATTTGGCTGGACATTTTTGTGTGTATCATTTAATCCACTAACATTTATTTTATTTTCTCCATCAATATATTGTCCACTTATATTTACAATCTGATAGCTGTAATACTCTGTTAGCGACGAATGTTTGTAAATATATTGAACAGGTGCGTTACAAAATGATCTTCTGTAGCTCTCATCTGAATGGCACTTAACAATGTGTTGACATAAAATATCACGATTATCGTCAACAGGGCAGTTTATTGGTAAGTAAGTAGTTTTTCCTATGTGATATAAATTCCCATCGTAGATTTTGCTATCTTGTAGGAAACCATGAAAATAGTTTTTTGGTATTAAAGTGGGTTCCCCAACTGTAACTTTTTTGTAAGGGAGTTCAAATACCAGCGGGTGTCTTTTAATAATGGTATATAACGTTAAATCAAGCTCACATAATTTTAAACTATCTATTTTTTCATCACATGCTACAGACCACAACTGGTGAGTAAATCTTGTCGCTTTTATATCAGACCTACTCCACATGACAGAAATGTCGTCACGTGTTTTTGAGAATGTAGCCTTAAATAACCAAACTGTACACGAATCTTTGTTCGGATTAAGTGTATGAGTATTAGCTCCATTTGCTCTTATGAAATATGGTTTATAATTTTGTTTAATAAAAACAGCTGCCCTTAAGATATGAAGCCTTATAAATTGATTTATTAACATCGATTTCACAAAGTTAAATTCTTCTTTTGAATCTATGTCTATTAGATCAAATACACCTTTACACCCAGACATCGCATCCGACATTGAACGTTTAACAATTGAATTGCCCAAAGAATAACATTTTTTATATTCTCCGTCCGAGCTATCGAATGAAATTTGATCTGAACTACAACCTTCGCATAGAGTCCCTAAATACTTTATTAGAGGAATTTTTAAAATTTTTAGCTGTAAATCATAGATAAAAACAGTTTTTATAATATTATTAAAATTGGTATACATATTTAAAATAATAAAAATTCTCGTTTCATTTTCATAAGTACTTGTTTGCCTCTCCTCCTGTAAAAAATCATCGTCAATTAGTGGGTTCATAAAATTGGCTAGAATCATTACAAATGATAGTTTTTTTGCCTTTCTTCTGCCCTCCTCAAACGACTCTTCGGCTAAAATATCGATATGTCTGCCTGAAATTTCATGGGGGCACTGAAATTTGTTGTCGTAAATTATACTTTTATGGTTATCAGAAAACCTTTCATTAAATGGTTTTACCATTACGCCTTCATGATTCGTGTAAGTTATTAAGGAAATTCTGTTTAAACTATTGGAGGAAAAATATTTGTGCAATGAAGAATATATTTCGTACTGGAAACTAATCTCATCCCGACAGTCAAGAATTATCAAAATGTCATATCTTGCCGTCCAGCAGTCTTGTTGAAGCTGTAGAGGCAATTGGAGACACATTTCTGAAAATATAAAGAGATATAAACATGTTAAATATTAAATTTGTTATTGGATCAAACTATGAATATGACAATTGAATTAGAGGAACAGATAAAATGTGTTTGTTCATTTCCGCTTTCATTTGGTTTTTTCAATGTTGTGATTAGTATATTTTAAATTAAATGTAAAAAAAAATTAAAATGTTAGAGGTGAAAAAATTAGATTGACGAAACTCAATTTTTTTTCAAGCATACTAAATCGATTGCCTCAGGGTAAATACTGCAATTTATTTGTTTATAAAAGAAAATTATTTTAAGTAAAAAAATGTTAACATCATGTCTAAGACACATTTAAGTTTATCAATTTAAAAAAATCGCTATGTCCTTGTTGACAAAATATTTTTTTTAAAGCAACTAATTATTTTACACGCACGCACGCAGGCATACAAAACACGTGGTAATTTTTTTAAAACTATTTATTCAATTGAATTAACAATCAGAGCTCAAATCTAGCTTGGGAAAACATGACATCCGCCCTGCATCAAGCCATGGATTTTCTATAATAAAACAAACCCGTAAAAACAAAGTTTTTGACTATAAATCCCTTATATATGAGACATAACTAACAGTATTGATTATTTTCAAACATTTACAGACTGAATCTGTCTTAACACAAGTTTGCTTCATAACCCTAGGGGGGAGGGGTGGGTGGGAGGGGGAGAGGGGAAAAGTCTGGTCACCGATTCGCTTGACCGAGCTCAGAGTGACACGTAAAATGTAAACAAAAGCGCACCGTCGTTTCGTTGGGTCGCCTCAATGCTCAAACTTTCACGTGGCAAAAAAAACAATAACAAATCGTGAATTTAAATTACATACCTCATATAAGGATAAACTAAAAATGCATTAATTTAATTACGGTACGTTAGATCGATCTGAAATTTTGACACGATGCATTGTTAGGTAAGACGGGTCCGTGTGCCAAATTTCAGTTCGATCGGATCATTGGAAGTGGGTCATTTGTGACTTCTGTTTTTTCGCCCGCCCAAGACAGAGACGGCGGTGAAGTTAATATAAGGGATTTAAATAAAACAAACCCGTAAAAACAAAGTTTTTGACTATAAATCCCTTATATATGAGACATAACTAACAGTATTGATTATTTTCAAACATTTACAGACTGAATCTGTCTTAACTCAACTTTGCATCATAACCCTAGTGGGGGGGGGTGGGATGGGGGGGGAGAGAGGGGAAAAGTCTGGTCACCGATTCGCTTGACCGAGCTCAGAGTGACACGTAAAATGTAAACAAAAGCGCCCGTCGCTTCGTTGTGTCGCCTCAATGCGTCAGCTCAAAATATCACGTGGCAAAAAAACAATAACAAATCGTGAATTTAAATTACATACCTCATATAAGGATAAACTAAAAATGCATTAATTTAATTACGGTACGATCGATCGATCTGAAATTTTGATACGATGCATTGTTAGGTCAGACGGGTCCGTGTGCCAAATTTCAGTTCGATCGGATCATGGGAAGTGGGTCATTTTTGACTTCTGTTTTTCCGCCCGCCGAGCCCAAGACAGAGAGAGAGAGACGGCCGCGAAGTTAATATAAGGGATTTAATAAAACAAACCCGTAAAAACAAAGTTTTTGACTATAAATCCCTTATATATGAGACATAACTAACAGTATTGATTATTTTCAAACATTTACAGACTGAATCTGTCTTAACTTAACTTTGCATCATAACCCTAGTGGGGGAGGGGTGGGGGGAGAGGGGAAAAGTCTGGTCACCGATTCGCTTGACCGAGCTCAGAGTGACACGTAAAATGTAAACAAAAGCGCCCGTCGCTTCGTTGGGTCGCCTCAATGCGTCAGCTCAAAATTTCACGTGGCAAAAAAACAATAACAAATCGTGAATTTAAATTACATACCTCATATAAGGATAAACTAAAAATGCATTAATTTAATTACGGTACGATCGATCGATCTGAAATTTTGATACGATGCATTGTTAGGTCAGACGGGTCCGTGTGCCAAATTTCAGTTCGATCGGATCATGGGAAGTGGGTCATTTTTGACTTCTGTTTTTCCGCCCGCCGAGCCCAAGACAGAGAGAGAGAGACGGCCGCGAAGTTAATATAAGGGATTTAATAAAACAAACCCGTAAAAACAAAGTTTTTGACTATAAATCCCTTATATATGAGACATAACTAACAGTATTGATTATTTTCAAACATTTACAGACTGAATCTGTCTTAACTCAACTTTGCATCATAACCCTAGTGGGGGGAGGGGTGGGGGGAGAGGGGAAAAGTCTGGTCACCGATTCGCTTGACCGAGCTCAGAGTGACACGTAAAATGTAAACAAAAGCGCCCGTCGCTTCGTTGGGTCGCCTCAATGCGTCAGCTCAAAATTTCACGTGGCAAAAAAACAATAACAAATCGTGAATTTAAATTACATACCTCATATAAGGATAAACTAAAAATGCATTAATTTAATTACGGTACGATCGATCGATCTGAAATTTTGATACGATGCATTGTTAGGTCAGACGGGTCCGTGTGCCAAATTTCAGTTCGATCGGATCATGGGAAGTGGGTCATTTTTGACTTCTGTTTTTCCGCCCGCCGAGCCCAAGACAGAGAGAGAGAGACGGCCGCGAAGTTAATATAAGGGATTTAATAAAACAAACCCGTAAAAACAAAGTTTTTGACTATAAATCCCTTATATATGAGACATAACTAACAGTATTGATTATTTTCAAACATTTACAGACTGAATCTGTCTTAACTCAACTTTGCATCATAACCCTAGTGGGGGGAGGGGTGGGGGGGAGAGGGGAAAAGTCTGGTCACCGATTCGCTTGACCGAGCTCAGAGTGACACGTAAAATGTAAACAAAAGCGCCCGTCGCTTCGTTGGGTCGCCTCAATGCGTCAGCTCAAAATTTCACGTGGCAAAAAAACAATAACAAATCGTGAATTTAAATTACATACCTCATATAAGGATAAACTAAAAATGCATTAATTTAATTACGGTACGTTCGATCGATCTGAAATTTTGATACGATGCATTGTTAGGTCAGACGGGTCCGTGTGCCAAATTTCAGTTCGATCGGATCATGGGAAGTGGGTCATTTTTGACTTCTGTTTTTCCGCCCGCCGAGCCCAAGACAGAGAGAGAGAGAGAGAGAGACGGCCGCGAAGTTAATATAAGGGATTTTAAAAAATGTCAGGCGTTTGTCGGAGTGTAGTCATTTCAAACAAAAATAAAACAAAATTTTGATTTATAATTATAAAATATTATATTGACTTTGGAAGGGATATAACAGATCGTAGATTGTGTGTAAATCTCACATTTTTTCTAGTATGAATCCTTTCTCATTCTTTGTAAATACCAATCATAATAAAGCTGTCAAAATAAGTATGAATGAAGAAACGTTTTAAATGTACTATATGCTTAACTTATTTTAGGCTGTTCTTCAAATAAAACATATATTTGGCAGGAATGTGTAGGCTATACATTTATTGAATAATAATTACTTCTAATTGATAATGGGCTGCATAATTTTAGTGACACATACCGTCACTGTCGGATACTGTCGGCCATTGTAAGGATGTTTTGGTGTGAATTAACACGGGTTGTTGATCAGGGGATCCATGACTGTGAACCCCATGGAACCCCATGCATGAGATGAACTTTGAGTGGTGTTGGGGGGAGAGAATACACTGGGTAGAATAAGTGATAGCTTGAGGAGGAAGGAACGGATCGCTATGCGGATTATGGATGTTTTGACGGCGAAGGATTTGTTTTGAAGTTGTAAACATACAGACCTATGTTATTACTATATGTATTTATGATCCTTATCGTAGCCTGTTCACATGATGAAACTGTTGAAATGAAACAGTCGAGTGTTGTTAGATACATCTGACTTCAAGTTTTTGTTTTGTGTTTCCTGATCCAGCAAAAGCTCTATGGGAGCTGTTTACGCTTGGTTGTTATTGATATTTATTGTGATCGATTGTGGGATTTAATGTAAGATAAAAAAAATTGATTAACTAACACAAAAGTTCTGAGTCCCCCTGAGGGACTACTTTGTTTGTGACTAAAAAATTATTTTCTGCTTTTTCATGCGAGATTCTACATTCCTCACTGCAACTGGGCCTCATCTTTTTAAAAAAAAGTTTTTTTGTTCATTGTAATATACAAACACCCACCCAGCGTTTTTAGTCATATTAAATTAAAGTACTTGAACTTATGAGTTTTAAATTATTTTTTACCTTTTAGTCCACTTATAAAAACGCGGTTAAAAAAAAATAAATTTTTTTACCTCTATTTATTATAATCATGATGATTTTAGAGAAATACTTGAACAACATTTTTAAACAGTTATAATTGTAAAAAGTTTTCTTTTTTAAACATGTAAGTTACCAAAGTGCTACAAATGAAAATGGGAAATATAATAAAAAAATCAGTTCAAGTTTTGTTTATCAGTGAAATGTTATCAACATTTAGTTTTATTTAAACTTCAAAGGAAGAAAGCGAGGGGGGGGGAGAGTGTGAGAAGTAAAATTAAAAAATAGTCGATTACTGTGTTAAAAAACGGATCAAATTTGACGTTAGCAAATGAATTTTAATGACTTTTAGATGCCTTAGTCATTGTTTCTGGACGAAGGGGAAGTGAGCATAACACAATGACACAAACTTTAAACAACATCAATGATATTAGTGGTTTTTTGTTGTTATTTTGTTATGGGTTGATTTTACTTTTTTTTTCGCATACTTAAATTTATATCATTTTGTCCAAAATAAGTTTTAGCCTCCTTATAAATATAAAACTTATATTATTTAAAGTACTAAAAATTACATGATTTCATCAAATATCATTTCAAAACATGAGCCCAGTTTATTCACAAATGTACACATATCACACCTCATAAATGTTCATTGGTCAATATTAAACAATTTAAATTTGTTCTATTACCCCGATTGTTTTCATTTCTTCGTGCTGCTGTTTGTGTCCTTTCCTCCCCCCCCCCAACAGTTCTTTGCACTATCTATGAGCAAGTGTTCGGCATACGCTTCGCCGCGGATCGTACCTAGTTTTATTAATTATAACAACATTCCATTTAAAGGCATTCTAATCGTCTTCATTTAACGCAAGTCACCGCAAGGTACATTTTTTCCTGTTAGTGGGGTCCTTATTAGGGATGTCAATATTGTTGAAAAAAGCTGCCCGGGCACCCGTCCAAATTTTCGAACGGGTACCCGGGATACCCATTCCAAACGCCGCATAATTTTCGCTGTCATGACGGCTATACAATGCTACCTACCCACCATCCATACACCACATTTCACACAGTAGAGAACGGCATACTTCCAATAACATACCATTGTGCTCTACAAACTTTTATTCCTGCTGTAAATGTATTCATCATACTCATAAACTAAAACTACCGTAAACTGAACATTCAAACAAAATATTAACAACAATTACGTAACGTTCATTCGGGTCATACGGGCCCAGCAGCTTGAACTTTAATGTCCACTAGGCGGCGGTAGTAAATTTTTAATTTATTAACTTTAATTAATGACAACGTTGTACGTCTTGTTAAAATCAGTTTTTCTGCTAGGCCTACACAAGAAACAAACACAAGAAAAACAAAAGGAAAGGAAAGGGTGCGGGTTTGTTAAATTGTTTTTAGCGAGGTGCGTCGACAGATTACAACACCAACCAATCGCTCCCTTCAACTTTTAAAATTTAAATCAAGCCCACATTATTTTCAACCCTTTGTTTTGCTCAGTTTAAAAAATAAACCTTTCATTTACTTCTATTACAATAGTAATTATATGTAAACGACTGAAATATATATATATATTTAAATAATAAAAAAATTAGGTGCTTTTTATAGGATGGTCGGGATTGGAGTGGAGAAAGGAGTGAGGGGGTGGGGGAGGTTAGATTTTTAAAAAAAAACAACCATCAAAGACAAGTTAGCTTACTGTCATTGATTCAAAGAACTAAAATTTTTGTGCGTTTTACGATTTTTGTTTCATGTTTAGAGAAAAAAGGAGTATCAAAATTCATTGTAGTTTTGTCCCTTTGAGAGATAATTGTTCTCAAGCGTTCTCGTGTTTAACGTATTTCACAAGGAATATTTCAAAGGAAAAAATTTAATTCGATAAATTTTTGTGAGTTGCAATGAGAACACAGAAGAGCAGCAGTTTGGCCACCGTTGGTGGCCAAACCACGGCTCGCGAGCTGCATGCGGCTCTTCAGTGTTCACATTGCGGCTCGCATACAAATTATGAAATATAGTTACAAGCATTACTGTAAGATTATCCAAGCCATGTTTATGGACCCAAAGTGCTTGAAAGCGGCTCTCAAAATTTTCTTAATACTTGAAAATGGTTCTCAGTTACTATAGGTCTGGCAGCCCCTAGTATAGACATTTCAGCCACATTTTCACGGGACCCGGGCGCAATTTTAATACCCAAGTAAATTGCACGGCAACGGGTAGCCGGTTCCCGCTAGAATAATAATTAGTTCTTGAATAAACATTCATTACTTTATCTTAAAATTAGAGTAAAAGCATTCTTTCCACAGGAAATCCTTGTTTTTTAAAAGGGTTGTTTGTAATACAATCTGTAAAACATGAATTGAATTGGAGCCGATAAATAACATTTATCAAATAAATCACTTAACTAATTTTTAAATTTGCACTTGAAATAATTCAACTGAAATTTATATTATTGTACGACATACAAGCACATCTTTTTAAAGTGATATTGACATATTAAATAAATTAATAATGAAGACAAAGACAACAAAGACAGAGACACTCACGGTGATTAAGCAGGAAAAATAAACTCAACGTTAACTGTAGGAAAAACATTGTTTAAACTGTTTTAAACAAGAATATTGCATCCAATTTTTCTGCGCACAACCGATTAATGTCAACAGAAGACCCTCAATGAAAATTAACCAGCAATATAATGTCACTGTCAACAAATTCAAAGTGTTCGTTTCACTGACATTTTTGTTTGTGGGTACGGGTGGAATGCAAATATCATCACAATTTCTTAATGCCACGTGTTAGACATTTGAGAGATTGCCTACAAGGAAAATGAACAAGTAAATAAACATTTAGAATTTATTATAACTGCTTAAAAAAAATAATATTAAAATATTTAGTTTCTTTGCTTACGTTGTAAAAAAGCTGTAAATATGACATTCAAGTTAATTATCCAGTTGCCTCAAAGGATTATTTTAATGCGCCTTTACTGACATGTTATTAGACACCTAAATACAATGGCTCTCGCGCAAATAACGTATGTCTTCACAATGGCACAGTGACAACACATAATGCTGAAGATTGAACATAAATTTAATCTTTCCTAACAACAAAATTTAAAACTCGATATTTTTTTACATTTCGCCTACACAGCAACCTTAGTCGACTTTAGGCCTATGTATGTGTTATTTCAATGACTGCCCAAATAACATAAACGCCTTTATTTCTTCAGCTTTCTTTATTTCGCCATCTAAGCAACATGTATTATATTCCAAATAATCTTTCGTGCCCAGTCGTGGAATTATTGTTTCTTATGCCTTACCCTCCTTAAAATGCCATCTTATTATCACCCACCATCCGATATTTCCCTCTTTTAGCATGTACACGTTTTGTGTGGCTACCTAACATTATGACTAATGAGGCTAATAAGATCCGACGTTGTGGACATATGCAGGGATGAAATAGAATGAAAGAAGAAGAAACTTTAGCTAAATATTTATTTATGAGAGTTTTTAGAATCGGATAGAAGTTGGGGAATGGACATTGAGTGAATTTCTAAAGAGAAATATTTTAAAAACGGAGATAAGTTCAGAAAGAAAATGATTTTTTTTAAAATTTAAATAGTTGGTAAAATGACGTTGATGGCCAAAATTTGGGAGTTTTTTTTAACTGTAAGAAGTATGGTGATGATTCACAAAAAATAGGAATTCAAAGACAATGGTTTTCCTTAAACCAAACAAAAGATATCGCCAAGAATTCATTAAATGCCTCTTTAAGTGCTCAATAAATTCAACTACGGCATATACTTTTTTACATTATATTGTTCTAGATTATAGATAATTCATTCATGAAAACATAATGTACATTATTGTGTACATACAGTAATAATGTAATAATATTGCAGGCAGTTATGAATTTCATTAATGTAGTAATGATCATGTAAACACATTTTAATTTTGAACTGCAACAATATTTAAATAAAAAAGAAACTACCGTAAGTACAGGAGGACACTTACACCGCATAGAATAGTTACCAATATTTTATTATTGTACCGTAAAGTCATTTTCTATGCGAACAACATATGAATTAGAATTAACAGAAAATGGAAAAAATTTAAATGCAAACTTGGACAGATAAATACAGCACGCACAGTTCAGGTAATAATTCAGTACAGTATGTACAATGCGATAGGGTTATGAGCCTAACCCGCAAATATGCGGGGCCGCGAATATGAAACCGCAAATAGGTGATGGTATACTATAGAATAGGGGTCGGGAAACTTTTTGTCTGAGAGAGTCATAAACACAATATATTTTGAAAAGTAATGCTGTGAGAGCCATACATTATGTTTTAAAAAAACAATCCGTAAAAACAAAGTTTTTGACTAAAAATCTCTTATATATGAGACATAACTAAAAGTATTGATTAATTCCAATATAAAACGCACCGCGCGACAGACTAGCATAAACATTTACGTGTGTAGCCGAGTGGTGGCTAAGCTATTAAAACAATAAAGTCAAAGTCATTAATTGCTAAGGATATCAAACAGGTTTATTAACTCAAGACACATACTACACAATTGTTAAGTCACTTCTCTCTCTCTTTCCCTCTCTACGCTACCTCTACACTCTCCCTCTCTCATAGACCAGTTGCTCTCCTGACCCCTGTAACATCGAGGGCTGGAGTAAACCTCCAGTGACCCATGGAGGTCAACTATAGTAGACGGCTACACATTCTACATAGAGGTACATTGAGATAAACTAAAAATTCATTAATTTAATTACGGTACATTAGATGGATATGAAATTTTAATACAATGCATTGTTAGGTGACAACGGTCTTTGTGCAAAATTTCAGCTCTATAGAATTACAAGTGAGTCATTTTTTACTTTTGTTTTTCCGCGGGTGGGACCAAGACAGACAGGGAGAGATGACGACAAGACGGTGAAGTTAATATAAAGGATTTAAAAATTGAAGTAAATGTAAACATTTTGTATAATTTCAACACTAAAAGTACAATAATTATGTCTCTGAATTCTTTTTATTTATTGTTAAGCTGTTGCTAATCAATAATGAGTATTTCTTACCATTAGTGCGACTAACTTTTTTTTATATGCATTTTTATGTAGATCAAAGGAGTCTGGGAAACATTTTTATAGGGCTGGTACTGATTAAAATTTTTTTAGTTTAATTTCAAAAATTTAATCGATTAATCTATTAATTCTGATTAATAATATTTTTATAATGCATTTATAAGTCCCATTAAGTTGCGATTCATTATTTTGCGAAATCGATTAAGTCGCGGTAATTCCATGGCTCCCAAATTTTGTGACGTAACACAGCAAATTCGTTCTGCTATGCAAAAAATAAAGACGAAAAAGTTTTTGTTTACGTATGCACGTCTAAATAAATAATACTTATACGAGGGAAAAGTATGTAAGTAGCAAAAAAATCTAAATAATTAAATAAATTGGAGAAAAAATTTAGAAATATTTTCTTAAAGTTTAATCGAATTTTAATCGATCAAAAATGTTTAATAGATTCAAATTTTTAACGATTAATTAATCGTTAATTTCATAGCCTTAATTTTTTTATAATCCAACATTTGTCTGCGAGCCAGATTCAGCCAGGAATAGAGCCACATCTAGCTCGCGAGCCATGGTTTCCGGACCCCTGCTATAGAATGTTACTGGAACCATACCGATCGCTACTATGTGAAATGAGGTACATTGATGGTGGCTAAGTTGCATTGTAAAGCGGTCATGACGGCGAAAATTAAGCGGCGTTTCGAACTGGTACCCAGGTAGCCGTTCAATATTTTGACGGGTTCCTTATCAGCTTTTTCAGGAATATTGACAGCTCAACTCTAAACAGTTGACTCTTTTCTGGTTGGAAAGACAAACTCCAATAATTTTCCAATTATAGGTCTTTAGTAAGATTTCGCTATTATATTTTGTTTCTTACTTAATTGTTCTATAGATCACCCAATTAAATAACACAACCTTCGTTCTTGGTGAGTTGCTGTTGGCAAAATCCTTTTGGAACTCGTTAGTTTTCAATTATTGATAAATAAATAATTTCAGTTTGCTCTTTACCATAAATGAAATCTTGTATCAATTGATGTTGGGACAAGAGATGTAAAAAAAATTATTAAATTTTTTGTAGTCAACTAGAATGGTGAACTTTCTGGAATGAGTGTGATAGTTCAAGTAATTTACTATCTATTTGAATATTGTTACCTTAGGTTTTGACAAATCGTCTATTTAACAAATTGATAATTTTTTAATTTTTTTACATGATTTGTTTTTCCACAAGTCGTGTTGATTTGGAAACGGGATAATATGTTTGTCGTAGTGGATCGAATGGTGGAGCACTTAAGACTATTGACGAATGCCCACTATCCAGACTATTTAATTGATATGACCATACGGCTTTAAATGAATTATCAATGCAGCTCTCTCCTGCACTAACATGGACATCAGAATCAATGTTACGAATAAACTTACCCAGGACTAAAGGACTATTTCACCACAGGGGATTAAGTTGATATTCTCACTGCATGCTAATACCTCGACCCAACCATAACTTACTTACTCCTTGTAAACCCAACCAGACTTTCCTTACTCATTGTAAAACTGCGTATTAGCATTATTTCTCCTATTTTTGGAATAAGCTTTTATAATTTTTTCGATTTTGTTTTATTCGCTGACAAAGTCATTTAGCTATTAGGCTAGTTGATTTAGGCACATTTTTAGGCTCACATTTTCCTTTTTCTAAAACAATTTAATTTTTAAAAAAACTGTTTGCAGTCCCATCCCACTTAAATTCTTAACAATTTACAATTTTACATGTTAATTGTGAAGATTTATGCTAAGTTTTTTGCTTCAAATGTATTTAGGTAACTTTTATATGTTGATTTGATATACTTATTATTATTCCTCTTTTGTATCCTTAAAGTTTCTTTAATTTAGTATTGATCAAGCACTTTTAAAAATAAAATTAATTGATATTGTTTCGCTGGGGAGTGTGGGAAGGGGGGGGGAATCAATTATTTCTTTTAGATTTAAAAATAAAATAAAATTTAAAATATCGTCTACTGGACTCATTGTATTGTATTTACTGGCTTTCATGGTAGTTTTTTTTTAAAATAACTTTTTGCTCTAAGTTAATGTTATGTATTTATATATATTTATAATTCACCAAAGCAAGAGCGAGTATATGCAAATAAGCATGACGAATGACCATCGTTGGAGTCGACCAACCGGTTTATGGTTGGCAAGCTGATGTAGTGGAGAGAGGGGCATGTCTCAACACCAACAGAGGGTCTTGCTTTCGCTTGCGTTGTTCCTTCACAGAATAACACGTGATTCGTAGTGTAGTGGTTATCACGTCCGCGTTACATGCGGTAGGTCCTGGGTTCAAGCTCCGGCGAAAACATTATTTTTTAATTTTTTAAAATGTGTGTTTGTGCCCGTTCTTTCCCCCTTTTTTGCGAACATGGCTGACACTCGCTAGGGTCGGAAAATCACATTTTATGGTTGGCAATTTAGGGTGGTGAAGGGTGGTGTGCAGGTAAATAACCCTAGTTCGAATGTCTAGAGACCAACAATGCGTCGGTGGTTTCCCCCCACCGAAGTTCACTCGCGTGGTTTAAATTTCTTCGTGCTGTAGTTTATCTTATCTTATCTGTTACAGACGCTCCTTCTATACGGAAGATTATTGCGTCCTACGATTATCTATGGTTTGTGTTTATTCCTGCATTCTTATTAGAGTTTTAAATGTTGATAAAGTGTTGACTTTTCTGGTTTCTTCAGGCAACCCATTCCACGCCCGAATTTTTGTGTGTTCGTTCTTGCATACGGAATAAGAAAAGTGTTTTTATCCTTATATCTATCCAAGGGTTGTATTAAGTTATCTTTGTGTTATATTTCTAAATTAGAATTAATTGCTTTGCGTACAATTACTACTTTACTCTTGGTTCTCCTATCCTCTAATACAGTGGTTCCCAACCTTTTTTGGGTTGGGACCCCTTTTTATAAATGCCATGTGACTCGCGACCCCATGAAATTTTTAAAAAGTCATTTTCAATAAAGTTTTTTTTAACAAAATAGAGCAAATTTGCATTATAGTGAATATTTTTCTAATCGACAGTTGGCGACCCCCAGAAAACCCATCATGACCCCCTTGGGGGTTGCGACCCACAAGTTGGGAACCGCTGCTCTAGTGTTTCAAGGTTTAATGATTTAACTAATGGTGTTGTTCTTGTCTGGTTTGAATATTCTCCCACTAATGAATCTGGCAGCTTTTTTTTTGAATTTGTTATAGTTTATCAATGTTTTTTTGGTGGAGTCCCATACAGAAGATGCATATTCTACAGGGTGGCCCAAAAAAAGTGGGACCGCCTTGAGCAATCTTGCGCAATATATATAAATTTATGTTTTGAGCGGTTTTCAAACCGCAAAATTATTCTTACTTACTAACTCAACGCATGACTTAATTATTTCGTTAACTTCTGGTCCCATCTTTACATTTTATTTAATATTTTGATTTTTTTTATAATGACAAAATCTAACAGCAGAAGATCGTATCCTGATAAAACAATTTGCGAATTGAAAAACAATGGGTAGCTAGGCGAATGATTACTGAGTTTCCAAATGAAGGATGGAGTAAATCAAGCTTTAATCGACTTTGTCAAAAAATTGATGCCAATGGTACGATAGCACGAAAACCAGGAAGCGGCCGCCCGAGGTCCGTTAGAACAATGCGGAACAGTGCAACGGATTGTAAAGAAAGATTTGCAGCTTCGAACGTACAAACGTGTGATAGGGCAGGTTATAAACGATAACTGCAAATTAAAACCCCAGAACCGAAGCAAACAGTTACTTGATAGGTTTCAAAACATGATAAGTATACGAAGCATTTGGTTTACAGAAGAAAAGATATTTACTCTCGCTACACCAGTAAATTCACAAAATGATCTTGTTTATTCTGAAGCAAGAAAGAAAAAACAAGTTCCTTCAACGAGACTAATAAGCGAACGTGAACATTTCAGTCGTGGCATTATGGTTTCGGTAGGTGTGTCTCGGATGGGAAAAACCATTGTAGTATTTTTTGAACCTGGATCGAAAGTGAACAGTGAGTATTATTGTGATCAGTTCCTAATATTCAGGCAAGATGTAATCATCACAACTGGAAACTGCAACAAGACGGAGCCCTTTCACACGCGGCAAGAAACACGATAAACTATCTTCGTCGCGAGAATGTCACCTTCATTGAACCAGACTTGTGGCCACCAAATAGCCCGGATCTAAACCCGGTAGATTATGCTATTTTGGTGCCCTCCAAACAAAAAGTCTACTTTCGTCGTAAATTTGCAACAATAGAACAACTGAAATTGGCCATTGTTGAAGAGTGGCTACATTTGTCTCAGCGATTTATAAACAAGAACATTGACCAGTGGCGAAGACGTTTAGTAAAAAAAACTGTTGAGAACCGAGGAGGACACATTGAATTTGAATTCTGACTTAATATAAATTAACATTTGGCAACAATTTACTTGATGTTTTGTAGAAAACAGTTACAAAAAAAATTATATTTGAAATCATACAAGACGGTCCTGCTTTTTTTTCCAGCCACCCTGTAGTACAGGTCTCACCAACGTGAGATAGCATTTAGTTGTATATCTTTATTACATTTGTAAAATTTTCATTTTTATAAAGCCTAAAATATTTGTTTGTTTTGTGATAACTTCATTAAGAGTTTGTGCCCGTTCTCTCCCCCCCCCCTTTTTTCCTTTGCTATAACCAGGAGCAAGTCAGCGGCGTATGCTACGCCGCGGGGCGTATCTAGTTGTAAATAAAAATTTAATATGATTTTCGTTTATTTTTTATTTAATGATACTATGATTTTTTAAAGACACATAAAAAAAAGAGGACAATACATTTTGTGTTTTATGGCGCAGAATTCAGAATTTGTAAAGATATAGTTTATCTTAACTTATCTTATCTTATCTTATAATATATTATCTGTTACAGACGCTCCTTCTTTACAGAAGATTATTTTGTCCTACGCTTATCTACGGTTTGTGTTTAGTCCTGCATTCTTATTAGAGATTTAAATGTGGATAAAGTGTAGTAGTGTTGGTTTTCCTGGTTTCTTCAGGCAACCAATTCCACGCCCGAATTCCGGACGGGAAGAACGATAATTTGTATGTGTTTGTTCTTGCATACGGAATAAGAAATGTGTTTTTATCCTTATGTATATCTCAGGGTTGTATTAAGTTATCTTTGTGTTGTATTTCTAAACTAGAATTAATTGCTTTGAGTATGATTACTACTTTACTATTGGTTCTTCTATCCTCTAGTGTTTCATTGTTTAATGAGTTGAATAATGGTGTTATTCTTGTCAGTTTTGAATATTCTCCAGTAATGAATATCTGGCAGCTCTTTTTTGAATTTGTTATAGTTTATCAATATTAGTCAAAATAGTTGTATGATATACATAGCAAAAGATAGATCGATGCATGTGTGGATGGGAAGATTGATGGTGGATGAATTGGATGGATTGATGTATGGATAGATCGATGGATTTAATGATGATGGATCAATGATAGGTGGATAGATGGTTGGATGAAATGTTTGATGGATGGGTGGATAGTTATGTAATAACTGATGTAAGGATGGATGGCAGGTGAATGAAAATAATGCTTAATAGTCAAAGGGATATTTGGATAGATCGATGGATTGTTTAAATAAAAGACAAAAATGAGGTTCTTTAATTGTGGAATAATTAATTATTCAGAGATATTATTAATCAAACCCAACTCGACTGTTTAGAAAAAAAATGTTTTATTATCTTCGAAATGTGAAACACTAGAAAATGAAACTTGGATGTCAGAATCGATAGAAATATAGAGGTAAACACAACGCAATTTGGTAACATTGGTAAAAATTTATTACATAGCTTTTTATTGATTATAGGAAGAATAAATAAACTGTTATATAGCAGAAATGGACATCAAGATAAGATGTACGCTAATAATTTTAATGATAGATTTTACGGTATATTTAAAAGCAAATTATTAATTATACTGATCCAGAAAAAAACACTCAAGCTCAATTAGTAAACAGGAACACGATAAATTGAGTTGTGACTAAAGATTCAGTAAAACTTTTCTAAATGTCATGAAAAATGCAATTTATTTCATTGTTTAGTATCTCAACAGGAATAAGGAATTAGGCAACAAAGTATTAGACAACATTCAAAGTCATCGTTCCTACTGACCATAAAAGTTGAATTATAAATGGGGCTGGGTAACTATTTCATTAAAAGGATAATAAGTGCATTGAAGTTAATGTCGAATTTAATTAGCGATTACAATTTCTCAGAGAGGTATACGGAATTAGGCAACAAAGTGTTAGACAGCATTCAAAGTCTTCGTTTAACGATGGTTTCCTGCTGACAATGAACGTTGAAGTGTAAATGGGGGTTGGGTAACTATTTCATTAAAAGGATAATAAGTGCATTGAAGATAATGTAGAATTTAAGTAGCGATTACTGATTTATCAGAGAGGATAAAATTATAAAAAAGTAGACCCGAAGAATCAATTCTATGAGTGATTACCATTTTCGAGATTCAGAAGAGTTTGAGTAGTTCAAGCAATAACGTACATATAATTAAAATTAAAATAGCCACAACAAAACAAACAAACAAAAAATGCAAAAGATTACAAGCCACGCGATATCTTTTTTTTTGGATCTATTAAAACAGCCGGACAAACTGCGATTAAAGCTTGCAGATACGTTGGGCTTATTTTGGCTTCTGTGAAAACAACTTTGAAGTTGAAAATCAGAGTTGTATTTAAACTTCCTCTCACTTTCAGAATAATATAAAAAGGTTTTATCTTCAATGCAAACTTGGTCCAGATAAGTTTTTTTAGACGAGTCTATACTCGTATTGCTGGCTCCACATTTCGATTTGCTTCCAAATTTCATAATCCACGTAGAATAAATGTTCATGAAATCTCCAATGAAATAATTTTTAGCTATGCTGTTTTCTAAAAATATACTTTCATTGTGAGATACATCAGCTATAAATATTAGCATATAGTGGATCTCTTCGGATATGTCATAATGCCGTACAGAAGGCAGCCATTCGTCTAGCATGTGAGGCATAACATCTAGTTTTAACAAACAGTACATGAAATGGGACAAATATGTGTAATGATCTATTGGAGAAAGTTCTTTATAAAATTCAGTTGAAATACTATAAGAATAAAGTCTGTTGCAAATGTTACCTCTCAACTTAAATCCAGCTTTTGTATTACATCTTTCAATAACCCAATTACATTTTGTTTTTCCAGAAAATTTTAGCATATTAGACGGCTTGCAAACTACCGTATCCCATGGATGGAACCTGTTATCATTGATATAGACATATTTCATTATCAAAATATCATTAGTAAATGATAATAATAAGAAATCATTAGATTCAATGGTTACCTTAGAACTGGACGAAACACTTTTAAAAGAGATATCATACTTTGGTAGACAGGCCAATCCATGTGATGATAAATGCTGGTCCATAACATATCTGTTAAGGTAAATATTAGAGGATTGTTCATTACAAATTACGAATGAAAAATGTGTTAGGAATTTTTCCTGCAAAGAACTAATATCCTCCACCTCGATATTGATTGGGAAATAATTTGTTGGTGTTGAACACGAATAAGTTAAATAAGAGAGATAAGAGTTAGGCATGTCAATTAGAGCAAAATTTGACTCCATAAACAATTCATCCAAAAATGCTCCTTTTAAATTAGTAAATTTATACACTGACGGATTAACTAAACTCCAATTTACTGGTTTCCCAAAGCCATCATCATTGCATCGAAATATCTCCAAGTTTTTATAGACTAGTCCATTACTAATGTCAGTAACTGCCTTATTGTTATCAAAAGATTCGTGTGTGGAGGATAATGCATTTTGTTTATTTCTGCAGCTGGCTATAACTAACTTTCTCAAAGGCACACAACATTGTATGTCTAAGTTTAAAAATATTTTAAATTTTGTGTAAGCATCTTCTAAAAGAGACGGGCAAACTGAAGCGAAATCCTCACAACAGTTCCTGTACACAACACATTTGACATCACAAGTACACGGGAAATTTCGAATTTGTCCACACTTTCCTTGACACGATGCTTCATGGGGAACAATACCCAGATTGGGCAGTCCAACAGATTCTGGGTTTTTAAAGTCATAGTAACTCTTCGATTTTGCTATATTTTGTACTTTATATGTTTGGCAAGACAATTTCAAATAATTTTCAATAATCATTTCACAAGTCAAAAAGGGTATAATGCCTAAGATAATGCAAAAAATCTGGAACATTGCTGAAAATGCTCTGCTTATAAGGCAATAGAGATTAATCTCAGATACAATCTTTATAACATTTGTATTTTATCTGCAGCTAAGAAGTGAATCTTTTTAAAAGTTACTTAGTTACTTTATACAACAGTGTTCAATTTTTTGCCTTTTTCTTATTTTAAATATATAATTTTAAAATTAACATCTTTATTATAAGACGAATTAGTTTTCAGAATCATTTATTTCTGCAATTCAGTGAATTTAATCGTGGAATTAGTCTACAATATGTTAAGTATTTCGTTTTTCCGTTTTAAATACACACTTTTTATAATCTATCTGTCATTTTCTTATCTCAATGATGTGGATGAGCTATTCCTTAATAAAGAAGATGCTACACAATTTCTTGTGCTGGTTTTGTGACGTAAATGTAGTGACCAATCTGGAAATGAATAAAGTTAATTCACGGCTGTCATGTTGTAGGCCACGCCTTTCTTTCTGCGACGTAAAACCACGTAACATCTAACGAAACCATTCTGAATTCTGTATTAAGTTTGACCTTAAATATTTTAATTGCTGTCATTATTATATTGTGGCCTAGCGTCGAATGAATATAACTATAATTCTTTTTAACATTTTTCAATAACGTTTAGTGTCAAGTCACGTTATTTAATTTGCATCGGGTATTTTGTGTTAAATATAATAAATCATACATTTTTTTGTCTGCATGAAATGTTCAGCTGTATAAGTGTAAAGAATTGATCGGTCAACTTTTCTAATGAATTAAGTGTGTGTGTGTGGGGGGGGCCTGTTTCAAAGAAAAACATTTTTTTCCCTTTTTGTCTTTAGTCCACGTATTTATAACAACTTTTGTAAATAAAATATTTTGCGGTCGGAAAATCTCGTATTCCCCTTTAACATGATGGAGGTTCAAGTGGCGTCACCAGGGGGGTGGGCCACCCCGGTGACACCATCAGGGGAGTTGACACAAAAATCAAAAAAAAATTCTGTGTGCGATTATTTTGTCCAAAAAAAAAGAGACGAGAATTTTTTTTCACCTAGAAAACAATTCCGAAATATAATGAAATACGTTTAACGTGAAAAATTATTCATAAAAATATATCGTTTAACATGCAATAATAAAAACAGTCCCCAAAAAAACTACCATTAAATAAATTATAAGAAAAAAGAAAAGAAACAGCCGCACCTTTTCAGGAAGGATATGAAAGAGACGGTGTCTTTTGTTTTTAAATGAAATTAAGCCTATTGGGCTTTGACATACCGACACATGTTGTAAGCCGGGGAGACTAACCCCATTACTCCCTCCACCTCAGTGGGGGGAAAGTGGAGGGGGAATAAGATTTTTCTCCAAAGAAATAAATATAAAAAAAAATTAAAAAAGAAAATAGATATGCACTAAAAGTCTTTTAGTTAATATTTTTTTTTATTTATAATTATTAAAAGCGTGCAAACATGGATAGATGTGTTCATATAATGTAATCTAAGACAGTGCTTCTCAAAATGGTGATCCACGGACCGGTGCTGGTGCATGGGCTATCCGTAGCCAGTCCGCAGAAGTTATCAAGAAAGGACAGACAAATATAATTAAAGCCCCTAATTTGCAACCATTATTACTTACCCTATAGAATATGTCAATTTTTTGTTAATAATCACATAAAATTAAACAAAAAACAACAAAAAAAACCATTTCACTACCAAATCAGTACAGTGAAAATATTTTACCGGTCCCTGGTGCAATGAATAAATTCCTGTTGGCCTACGATATTAAAAAGGTTGAGAAGCACTGCACTAAGTTAGTTTGAAACTTAATTTTCTTGAGTATAGGTACTTTTATTGTAATATCCTTTAACTTTAAATTATTTTCAAACGAAATAATCAGTTATATTCAATTATTTTGTACACAATTCATAATCATAATTCCACATTCTTGCAGCAGTAAAGGTAAGCAAGTGAATCAGTGGCGTAGCTAGGGGGGGCAGGGGGTGGCAAATGCCCCGGGCGGCACTTTGCCAGGGGCAGCAAATTCCTAGTCATTAATTAGTTTCTTAAAATGAAAATTTTAAAAGAAAGAGGAGTTTTTTAAAAAATCGAAATTAAAGAAAAGCCAAATAAGAAATTAATAAAAGAAATAAATGAACTATCCAAAAGCATGTGAACGTTTTAATTGCCAAAACTTCAAACTCCTTATTTGATATACATTCTTCTGATACTAATACTGCTGTAATAAACATTAATTAGTATGAGAACGTGACACTGATGGGGTGATAAATTCATTGATTCTTAAAATTTGACAGCCGCCCCTGTTGTAAAATAAGGGGGGGGGGCGGCAAATTCCTCATTGTTAATTAGCTCATTGTTAAAACGTGAAAATAAATTTTAATAAAAGAAAATAAAAGCCAAGATAAAAACAATTTACATGAAGTGAAGAACTATATTAAAATACGAGAGCGCTTCTAATACCAAAACTTAAACACCATTATAAATCTAAGTCTTCTGATACTAATATTACTGAGCTGGAAAACATAGGGACAGACAGTATGACAATAATGTGCTGATATATATAATTGATTCATGTTTGGTTTTAATGTAGTGAACTACTGGAAAAAATTTGTTGGCGTATTTATATGGTTGAATTTTAATTTTAATGTCTTTCGTTTTGTGGCATAAACAAAAATAATGGAAATAATTGCTTATCTAGTGGAGTTAAAACTTGGCACAAATAAATACAAAATTTGTGAGGGGGTGGCGAATTCCTCACTGTTAATTAGCTAGTTGTTAAAACATGAAAATAAATTTTAATAAAAGAAAAGAAAGCCAAGATAAGTACTCAAAAAGTAATCAACATTACTAAAGTGTTTTGCAAATGGAAGGAATCAGAAATTGGAAAAAAAGAATAGACTATTAATAAATAGACCGACAATTAGTTGTAAAAGAGAAAACAAAGTGGCAAGAAGTTCTTGTTAGAATATTTGACATTATTAAATCCTGGCGAAATTGAATGTGACCTTTTGATGTCACAGACAGGGCAATACTGTTGCAAATAAAGGCAATGTTCTGGAACTAATGCAAATAAAGGCAATATTCTGGAACTAATGCATTAGCTTTTAAAGTACGTTCGAGCAGTCCGAGAACATAGTGTGAAAAGGGGTAACAAACTTGTTATTTAAAATTCAAACTGAGCTCAAAGCAATTTTTGGAGACAGTTCACGAAAAATCATCTTTCTTCAATAACGAGATACCAAATATTGTTCCAGTGGATTTGATAGCTCTTCACATATTTGACATAAGGATCAAACACCAAAAAGTAGAAGCTGTAAAATCTTTCAAAGATTTTTATTCAAGTAAAAGTGAATCTGCTTACGACATTTCTGAAATGATTTTGAATAAATGATGATCTTAAAATAATGGACTGCACAGCCCCAAAGTGTGTAAATATTTCTTAAGGGCTGGAAAGTATACAAGAGTTCAATAAAGGCGTAAAAAGTTAAAATCTCATGTCAAACTCGTTCAAACAGTTAAACCTAATTTGTTAACATGATACTGTGATACTGAAACGAATTCTCCAACTATTTTAGTACACTTGAGCGTTGTTACGCACTCTTTTCCAAGTCCATACACTGTTGAAAATACCTAATTGCTTATTCAAGCAAGGCATTCAGACTTCAGGATACAAAATAGTGAATATACCATGGAGCCATTTTGAGGTTACTTTGTAAGCTATAGAACTGAAAGATGAAGACAAAAAGCTCAACACACGAACAGACGCAGGAACTTTGCTAGTCACAATGAAATCTTTTTATTTTCAAAGTTATATAAAAAAAATGCCCGAAATTCTTTACAAACGTATAGTGCTCAACAACAAAATTACTTAGCAGTGGCTACTCATAGAGAACCTAATGAAATGGAATACTTAAGGGATGCTTTGACATTTGATAAAATTGTATGTTGAGACCTCATCATGTTAATAGAACCTTCCAATCAAAGAACAAGAGAGCACATTTTTGGTGATCGAAGCAAATATGTATTTATCTATACTATGTAGAATAACAGTGAAGAAGAAATTTGGTTTCTTCATAAGATGAGATTAGTGTATAAATTCGTGTTAGGCTTTAGCAGTTATATAGAATTTAGATAACAGACACGATTTTCGTGGCATCCGGGCAGAATAGCGACTGTCAAAACAGCGACCGTCATAATAGCGACTTCAAAATAGCGACTGTATCAAAACAGCGACTGTCAAAACAGCGACCGTCATAATAGCGACTGCATCATAACAGCGACTGTATCAAAATAGCGACTTTCTTCTTTTGCTTGTATTAATGTTTGAAAAACTTACTGTGCCTAGCCTACAATGGAGTTTATAAAATAAAGAAAAGTAAGACACGATAAGCCATGTAGGTTTTTTATACAGAAGGGACAATACAAAATTAAATACAATCAACTGGAGGTGTGTATAAATAAATGTTGGTGTTGTAAAGAGTGTAAACACATTTTCGGGACACATTTTGTTTTTAAAAAAATTCTGTGAAAAAAATAAAATTATAACTGCTATTACTTCAGTCAAATATATTTTGCAGAAAGCTCGATAGTGATTAACAAACATAGATGCAGTCGATTAATTTAGGGGGATTGCGGTGGTAGGGGCAGAGGTGGCGTGTGGCTGCTTTTTTTAAGCTAGAGAAAATTCGAGTTCAGGACTTTTTGATCCCCGGATGTTTCGACCCTTTTAGTTTTTACCTCGTAAAATGTATTTATTGTTTTCTAATTTAAAAATAATTAATAAAAATAATATAGTTTAATATTATTATTTATTGAAAATTAAAAACGGCATGAAATAGTTATTTTCAACGATTAATTTACCACTAAAAAGTATATACACTGAAAACCAATCAACATTAAGGGCGAATTCATGATTGTGTTAAATGCACCACTCCTCTGAGGTAGCAAGTCCTTTCAAACCTATCCAACTCCACCCCCACCCCCAGGCAATGTGGTCAGATAGTCCTTTATAAAGGTACTTACATTCTCTCAGCCCCAATCCCTTTATTTACCTTCTCCATAACACGGGGTCCGTGGTCGTCACTTAGTCTAGCCTTCGTAACATGTCATTATGTAATCCCCGGACAGTTCGACCACAGGACGTTTTGCCAAGGGGGCTGTCAATATTGTTAAAAAAGCTGCCCGGGTAACCATGATTCAAATTTTATTTTTACTGAGCAGTTGTTTGTATTTGAATGAATGCGTTTATATATAGCATAAGTTAATTAAGTTTTAAATTTTATTTTAAACACAATTTTTAATTTCAATAAATACTTCATAAAAATGTTGCTATTTTTTGGAGTTTTTATTTGTTACTATGCATTGATGTAGTTTTTTCACTTGGGGTCCTTGGGTAAGTTTAGACAATGAAAAGTGGGTCTACGTGTCAAAAAAGATTGGAACCACTGTGTTAGGTGAACGGTTGGACAAGAATAGCTATGTGGTGAAGTCGCTGTTATGACGGTCGCTGTTTTGATACAGTCGCTATTTTGAAGTCGCTATTATGACGGTCGCTGTTTTGATACAGTCGCTATTTTGAAGTCGCTATTATGACGGTCGCTGTTTTGACAGTCGCTATTTTGAACCCGTGCCGATTTTCGTACACCAGCTAATCTACTGGAATTTGAAATTTAGTCTTCAAATTAGAGTATTTAAAATATCCCACTTGACATAGTCAGGCAAGGAATATTTTAACCCCATGAATAGAAAAAAATTAATAAATTTAAGACAAGGTGGTTTATGTAAGTTTGTAAAGATATGTAGGGTCGAAGTTACCCTGCCTAAAATAATACAATTAATTCGAACATTGCGTACAACTGTCTTAAGTAATGCAAGGTGTTAAAAAGGCTTCTCTAAAATATTTTAATGAAAAAATAATTAATGACGATCAATTACGAATACACCAAAGTTGTCTAATCTATTGCTAATTTAGCTATTGAGCATGCCTTGGCTGAAAACATTGATACATAAAAGATTGAGCCATGAGGAAAAACATAAAACTTTAATTTCATTAAAGGAATGAATCCTTTCTTTTTAACATAAAAATATATAGTGTTCTTATTATTACTTTCTAATTATTTTTTTTAACTTTATAACGTTAACATATTTTTCGCGGCAAATTTGGTTTCTGCCCCGGGTGTCAGAATACCCACTCTACGCCGGTGAAGTGAATCCTTTATTGAATTCTGTTAAAAGAACGAAAGAAATTAAGTATTTACTCGCATTATTTTTGAGTCAAAATGCCACATTATACCTTTTACGGCTTAAATAATTCTTTAATAATGATTTAGTTTAATTTTGAAAGTTATAAAAGTAAGCCAAATTACACTTAAATTTTGGACACGTTCAAAAACTAGATGAAATTTAAAACAAAAATTAATAAATGTTCTTAAAGTATGAGAGACAAGAATTAAACTAGAAAAAATGTCATTCAGTTAATTAATAAACTATTTTTTAAAGTTCAAGGCTTGCCTGACATATGTTGGGAACATTTCTCTTCCTGAAAATATTACTATATGTCATTAAAGAGTGCACGATGAAAGAGCGACGACTAATGGGCGCTAACTTAGATAAGAGCACTACACCTCGTTGGTAGTCCAGCTTGAAACAGTAGCATTTATTAGAACAATCGCCTCCAATATTCATCTTTTGTTGTGTGCTATTTTACGGGTCACCGTCACGAAATTAATTAGTAAGTTACACGAAGCAGTGGCGTCACTAGGTGGGTGCGAGGGGTGCGGACTGCACCGGATGACACCATCACAAGGGGTGACACCAAAATGTAAAATTCTGTATGTTCCCGTTACTTGTGCACTGGAAGACTTGGGGGAGGTATATGGGTTAAATCGTGAGCAATGTTCCCTTTAAGCTGCGCGGCAACGCAGATATTTTAACAACGCCGCGCAGCAGTTTAGAATACCGCGCAGGGAATTTAGTAAACTATTTCACACAAAATGAATGCTGTGCAACATTACACACGGGTTTACTTTTTACTTTTTACACGGACAAACGAACCTTATAGGGAACATTGGTCTTGAGGGGGTGACACCATGAGCTACCACCTCGGGTGACACCAGCCCTAGTGACGCTTCTGGGTGGATCCTTGCGTTATAAAATTTTAATATTTTACTACAAACACACAAAGGTTTAGAATCCGTTTTTCAGTTGTCGAAGTCAATAATGCGCTCGCCTCACAAGCTGAGGTGCGTGGGATCTCGCGAAGTTAAGCCACAATAAAAAATGTTCATTAATGACTATTAATAAAAAGTCCTCCGCTGATTTGGAGAGAAGATGGGCGCAGCCAAGTCTTACCAAGCCAGGAGAAAGTTCTAATGGAAACATTAGACCCCCCTACGACTGTCAGGGGTATGAGAATCACTGTGGGTGAATGCTTGTCGACTGAGTGAACACGAGTTCACGGGTATGATGTTTTAGTGAACGCTGATTACGTGAGTGTGTGGTGAGAGGGCATGCCAGAGGTCAGGGAGACCAGTTGTTACAGCAGTGAGTCAGTAGCGTTGAGACTTGAGCGTCGGGTCGTTTCAGTAGGGTTGCCAGATGGCTGTCTCAAAAATACCGGACGATAGTTCCGAAATTTGTCGATGTCACAAAAAGCCATATTTAAATACATAAAATGTCCGGTATTGCTTCAAATTTTCTCACTGGACAAATAACGATAATAACGGACAGTCCGGTTAAAAACCGGACATCTGGCAACCCTACGTTTCAGACCGAGGGTTTTAATTATGAAATAAGAGTATGTGGAGTTGTTGTATAGCGAGTTGTGTAGAGAAACCTAACCGTATGCTGTATCGTTGAGGAGACAGGCAGTGAGACTGTTTAATATACTAAGATTGTTGTACAGAAGTTGTATAAAGATTATATTCGCTATTCTATGAAGAATAGCCAGTCTAAAGCAGAATACACATTGGATCGCTTTATAAAGACTTGACTTGTGTCATTTTCTGTGTATTGAGTGGCAGCGGAGAGCAAGGCTAAATCCCTATAACTATGAGATTTAATTTATTTAAAAGCTGATGCTGTGCGCGTAGACATATATTCGAACAATTATTCAAGTTACATGTAACAAAAAAGTTAACAAATTTAGCTTACAATGAAAACTGATGGAAAAACTTTACTGCGCAATGAACGGTTCGCTAAAGGTGTTCCTTGGAATTTTGTGTTTACGTCACAGTTTTTTTTAAATAATATAATTCAGTCTTATTCACCTCACATATATGTCTTCCGGTGACTCTGTCATAAGCGGATGTAAAGATTGGAATTTTTTTTCTTCACTTTTATGACCGGTTACGCTGTAAATGTCTTAAATACTTTTAGCACTGTTAAGTCACTATTAACAGTAATAATAAATAATATTAGTATATTTATTCTAAACCAAACTTAATACTAACTTATAGTTGATATTATTTTATAATTATATACGTTCTTGAATCTTTGCTCCAGGCCTATTCTTTATTTCAACTTTATTATTTACTGAATATAAATAACTTCAAGTAAATTTTTTAAAAAACTCTTAATAATCAATATTTTAATTATGTAATTAAATTGGTCTATTGAAGTTAGTTAAGTGTATATTCTACAATATATACATGTATTATAAATACATATATATATATATATATCATAATATATAACATTTATACTTAGCTAATAGCGACATGAAGGTTAGCAAATTTATAGCTTCATGCATTTAATCTAATATTTTTAAAAAATCTTACTTACCTGTCATACATATAAGTATTGATTTAACATTTTACTTCAACATATTTTAATCAAAATCCGATAAACATGTTATTTTATTTTTTTAATTTTTGCTTGAGACACATTATTTTGTCAACTTTAAAACGATTTTTTAACAACACCAGCTAAATTTGTTTTTATTTAAAATAATAATTGATGTAAAGTATCTAGTTAGTTGTTCATAATGTTGAATATTAGCATGTGATTGTCTTCTACCAAAGAAAGACACAGACAAAAAACAACTTAAAAATTACAGGCCCATATCATTACTCAAAACAGATTATAAAATTCTTACTTTTAAAACATTAGCCAATAAACTAAAACCACATTTAAATACACTCATTCATGTCAATCAACAATGCAGCATTAAAGGCAGGGACATCAACAACCACAATCATTTAATCAGAGACATTATTCAATATACAAGTGAAAAACAAATTCAAACATGCATATTATCACTAGACCAGGAAAAAGCCTTTGACAGGGTAGACCATGCATACCTTCACAAGATATTACAACACAATAAATTAGGGGAGTATTTTTGTAATTGGGTTAAAATTCTATACAGAACGCCTATCAGCAATCTGATATTAAATAATATAATTTCAAAAAAACATTGCAATTAAAAGATCAGTTAGACAAGGGTGTCCTTTATCCCCTTATCTATATATTCTATCCTTTGAACCACTGCTAGAGAAAATCAGAATGGAGAAAAACATTACAGGAATAGGGATTCCTGGAGCCAGAGATATTAAAGTGATTGCTTATGCAGATGACACGGTATTTTTCCCCACAAATGATAGGTCAATTCACAAAATAATTTCAATTTTTCAAGATTTTGGGAAAGGTAGTGGGTCCAAGATTAATGTAAACAAATCTGAAATTATGGGCATAGGTAGGTGGCAAGATAGACTAGATTTCCCCTTAGGCATAATTAGGAAGGAGAGTCTTAGAATTTATGGGATCTTTTGTTCCAATAATCAAACACAGACAAACATTGAAATATGGAGGAATATTGAACAATCAATTAAACAAATTATTGACAGAAAAAAATACACAGCACAGACAATTTTTGGAGGGAGCACAATTATAAACACATATGTCATCCCCAAAACAATATATACAGGAACAATATGGGAACCGCCACCAATAATATTAAAAGAAATTAACTCACACATAACTAAATACATATTCCAAGGAACAATACACAATATCAAACATACAACACTAATACAATCTAAGCTAAATGGAGGAATAAACTTGCAAGACATACAAACAAAAATACAAGCACTCAGAATAAAATTTATAGGACAAGCCATTAAAAAAAGATCAGAAAATACATTCACACATTATTACTTAGGAATCAGAATAGGACATTTAATAGCAATTGATAACAGCACAGCACATTACATGGGTAGAAATCAATCACAATTTCATACAGCCTGCATCAAAGCAATAAAAGGTAATGAAGAAGTATTACACAAAACAACCAAAGAAATATATACACATTTAATAAAAAGACAAGCAACACCTCTAAACAATAGAATTAAATGGACACAAGTTTATGGAATTACAAACACTGAGGAAACTTTTAAAAATACACATATCAAAGAAATACCAAATAAAGAAAAAGAAATAACATACAGACTAATTTACAATACAACACCAGTCTCATCAAGAAATTATAAAGACAGAGGGGCAAGAATAGGCTGTCCACTCTGTAGGTCAGGAGCTGATGAGACTGAACAACATTTATATCTCACATGCAATACAATTTTACAAACTAAAAACACACTCCAACAATTCATACAAGCAGGCACAATACACAAGGTAGATATAGACAAAGCAATAACACTAAACATAATACCAGACTCTATAAACAAGAAACAACAAACAATAAGCTTAAAAATACTTTCACAGTACAGAAAACACATATGGCATCACAGACTTAGGGCTTTTTTCCATAACCACAGTTACACAAACATAACATTAGAACACATGTTTAGACAAACAATTCAAAACATGATATTAAACATAACAGAAGATAATTAAGGTTTTTACGTTTAAGAAATAATAATATAATGTACATTTTATTTGTTATAATTAATTATTTGTATTTTATTTTATTTGTCAATTTATATAAAATATGTATGTAATTTAAAAAAAAATTAAAAAAACAAACAAAAAAACGGTGAGAAAATTTTTTGCAAGCTTTAAAAAAAATAATAAATAAATTTAATAAATAGAAAGGAGTTGATTAAAAAAAAATATGTAAGTGGCACGCCACTTGACTTCGATCCCTTTATTTAGGGATAAAAATAATACAATGACAGAGAAATGCGATGTTTTTCGTATCGTACCTTTCGGTGACCACTAAATAATTTAAGATTGTCTTCTGAAAATTTGGTGCAATTATCTTTAAAAATAAAAAAGTTATTTGCAAAATGGGTAAAAAGTATACATTTTTTAAAAAACGTAAAAAACTAAGTTTTTGAAAACAAATCCTTTGTATAAAAGAATTTTCATTTTAATACGCAACGCAGGACAAATAAAAAAATCAGCAATTTGTGTTATTTCTCAGATATATAAAGGATTTATTGTAAAAAACCTACTACATTCTGCCTCCTATATTTCATTTCGATTTGATCACTGGAAAAGGGTTATAAAAACATGTTTAACATAGTGCGCACCGCGAGACAGACTAGCAATTATTATAGCATTTACATTTGCAGATCGGGAATATACGTTTAAAAAGTATCGTCAATATAATACGCAATGCACCGCACGACAGTAAAATATACAAATGGTTGTTCAAAAAATACGCATCCGCGACAGTCTAACCCAAAAAATAACCTGCTACATAGAGATAAATAGAGATAATCTAAAAATTCAATAATTTTATTACAGTACATGCGATCGATCTGAAATTTTGATACATCGTTTGTATCATCGGCACAAGTCTGCCTGAAAAATTTCAGCTCGCTAGCTTACGATGGTTTAAAAATCGATCGTGGTTTTTAAAAATCCTTTTTTACCTCTATTTATTTTATTCTTTTTAGTCTAAGTGTATGCTATGGTGAGTTTTGAAGTATTGATTATGTTCAAATATAATACGCATTGCCCGAAAAACATTTACAGACTGGAAATGACTGATCTCCCCTTGATGTTAAACATCAATAATAACGGTACATTCGATCGATCAGAAATTTTGATATAATGGATTGTCATTCAAGATATATCTGTGGTAAAATTTTGAGATCTCTAGGACCATCAGAAGTGGTTTAATTTTACGTTGGCAGATTTGAAAAATTGTGGACAAACAAACAAACAGGAACGAAAGTGAGTTAATAAAAACGTGTTAAAAAGAAGCAAATAAATCCCAATTATTTTATTAATGGCAATTAGTTAATCCAAACCAAATATGCGGTGTACGTAGGACTACTAACAAATTAGATATTATGGAATCGCCGCTTCAATGAACTGACTCAGCCGCGTACCTACGGGAGTTGGATGCGGTCCGCACAGGATGGCACATATTTTGTGGCAGGCATTGTTTATATTTGTTTTAGTTGTAATAACGTGTTTACCTCTTTACTTTTAGATTTTTACGAATTATGAATGTATGGTTAGAAATAGTATCTTTTAAAATGTTCCATGGATTAAGATATCAATGGTGCCGATGTTGAGTAGAAGTTATATATAAATTTTTTAAACAAATGAGTTGTTGTTTTCATTGTTTTCTTTTTCCATTCATCGATAGAAAGTTTTACTTTGTGTCTCTTGTTTATGAATCGTATACACTCGCTAGACCACTAGAGCAGAAGCAGTAGTGTAAGTTATAATAAAATAAATTAATATTTAAAGTGTCGTCGAAAAATTGACATCAGCAGACTCCTTTATGGAAGCGAGTGCTGGACGACCTGACGACCTATGCCAAGCAAATAAAGCTGCTCAACAGTTTTCACTGGAGATGCTTGCGTAGCATTCTATATATTAAGTGACAGGATAAAATCAAATAAGTGCAGGTGCTCGGGAGAAGCCATATGTTACGTATGCACTTAATCCTGAGTGAGAGACGCTTGCGGTATTTAGGCCATGTTCACAAGTTTGGCTTGGAGCGCATTCCAAGAGACTTGCTGTATTGTGGGCTGGTCCATGGTCATTGAAAAAGAGGTCGCCCTTACCTGCGCTACTAGAACGCCTGAAAGAAAGACATGTTACTGGCGCGCACCGACCACAAAACGTGTGAGGCCATTGCTGAGGAGCACTACCACAGCGGTCAAAGGTACATGAGGCCATTCAAGCTGCGGAAGCTTCCTCACAACTCCAAGTAAAGAAAGAAGAACCAGATGAAAGGTGGGGGGGGGAATTAGAGGAGAAGGAGACAACGCTATCGTCCCCTTAGGACGGTTGGAAGCCATATACATATAAAGAAGAAAATAGTAATCGATACCATTTGCTGATATACTACTCATGTCAATGTTGCTGTTTTTTTTCTTTTAAATGTGATCTTAAATTATCGGAATCCGTCCTTTTGAAAGTTAATGACGAGCAATGATATTTTTTAGGGTCGAGCTCACGATCTGGCTCATTTTTTTCTGGGAAGCCTCATCAAGTGAGCATCGCCATTAAAATAACTCTCCACAGTTGCTAGGAACGTCCTTTCCAAATCCCCGACCAGCGAGGGGTACTCGGTCAACAGGTGTTAACCGTCTCCTCGGCGTTGCCACCTATTCAGCAGCCAATATCCCTTCTTGTGTTAAACCTATGTAAGTAATTCAGTGTGGCACAGTGCTCAGTCCTAATATGTGTGATGAGTGTCTGATAACTTTTGCTCGGGCCTAGCATGGTCTGGTAAACTTTTCTGGCAGTGTATCTATATGCTCAGCCCTGGGGCCACTTCTCGCTGAAGTGGTCCTTCAGCAACGATCTGAGCTCCAGCTTGGTCATAGGGCTATATGGACAAAGCTTCACCTTCTCTCTTGCCATTAAATTTTCCCTGTCAAGCTGCGGCACCTCGACGTCTCCAGAATGACACTGACAATCTTCGCCTTCAGAGACAATCTACTTAGGGCTTCGAGTGAAATACTAGAATCGGTGAAGACAGCTACAGTAAAAAAAATTGTTTATTTTATCTTGGCGTTGACGCAACCCTTTCAGACCCCGTGATTAGCCTCTAGCTCTGCATTGTAGCTAGAAACTGCTGTTTCACACGGTCCATACAGCTCTAGGCTCTCTGGCCCAGGCTGGGTGTAGTCGATTTGCATGTCATACCCACTGCTTCCATCTTTGAAACATGAGCCGTCTGCGAAGACTTAATTCACGCAGTCCCACATACGCGTTATATCCTCTTCATAGATTTGTCGTGTTGCTGCTTGACTGGGCTAACTTTTGTCACCGCTTCTTTTGCTAATGTCAAACTTAGTTCAGGAAAATAAAATGGGTTAATTGTTCATCAGTGCCATATCAAACTAAAAACTCTTTGCAAAACCATTTCATGGAACAATGAGATGCGCTAATACTTAACACTGATATAGGGGCCAAATAGTTAAAGGTAAGAAATATCGACTGAGCGTCGAGTTAGAAGGAGTAAAATATGCGTCAGAAAAAACCTCATGACTCAGAACAACAATTACGAAAAATTATTTTTTTAATCTATGAATAGGATTATAAAGTACATAAAAGAACGTTTTCACCAGTTGCATGTCTTTGCATGAAAAATTCGTGTTTTTTTCCAAGTGACCTACTAAATGAAGAATTTTAATGTCAAACATGACATAGATAAGAAAGTTAACCAGACAAAATGACAAGTGACAAATTGCCAAGGCGACAAAATGACAAAACGACAAGGTGACAAAATGAAAAGTGACAAAACGACAAGTGACAAAATGACATGGTGACTAAACGACAAGTGACAAAACGACATGGTGACGAAACGACATGGTGACAAAACGACAAGATGACAAAACCTTTTCGTTTTGTATCCTTGTCATTTTGTCACTTGTCTTTTTGTCATGGAACCATAAAGAAAACATCCATATTAAAAGAAAAGGGATTTTGGCTTTTGTGGCTGTACCTACAATACAAGAAGAGGCAAAACGTTGGAAAAAAGGAGGTGAGGCCTCTTGATCTACCAACATTTATTCAACAGTATAGATTGGAAAATTATGCACACAACATTGTAATTTTATCATGATTTTTTTTTAAATGGCTCTCAGTGTCGCCAGTTGAGAAAGGAGCTTCTCCACATTAAAGTTAATTTTTAAAAATTATCTTTGTTCAACATTGAGTCATTTAAGACTACGAAGTCTTGCAACTCTGTCTATTAAACAAGAAAATAAAAATATTTATTTTTCAGTGCATTAGACATGACTTTTCTAATATAAAAGCTATTACAGAAAATATATGAATATGTTTATACACACATATGTGTACACTTTGTTAATCCAGAAGAAATGAATTTGTTTATATATAAATACTATATAAACATATTTAATGGCAATGGTTTTTTCGTAAATGGATTTGAATGTTTTGTCTCATTGCTGGAGAACCTGCGGCTTCCGTGAGTTTCTTGTGGCCTTTAAAAAAGAGGATGATGTAGTTTTTTTAAAAAGTTGCTCTTGCAGCTATATTAACTTATACCTGCGTAATTTAAATATCGCATCCAATGGTAAAAAGTTTTAACCGCCTATAATTTGTCTAAATTACAATTATGTATTTATGTATATTAATTTATTTAAAAAAACAACAATTTTATTTACAGACAAACGGCGGCCTATTGGAGACCGCCCGGGGCGGCTAACGTTTTAGTTACTGCACTAACGTAACAAAATATCCAATAAAACTTTAAGCTTACCAAAGGTCAGCCTTAAAAATATATCAATAAAAACATAAAATTCTACTTTAATTTTGGTTAAACTATGATAGAATATGCAACTTCTCTATTTGAAAATAGAGAAAAAATAAAAACAATTATTTAAGGTGATATTCATTACCAGAGAATATGCATAATTGACAAGAAGTAAAACATTAGTGAAATCAGTTAACCTAGAAATACTAGAGGATAACTGAAACTAAACAACCCCGTATACAAAAGTTTTTGACTATAAATCCCTTATATATGAGACAGAACTTAAAGTATTGATTATGTTCAAACGCGACAAACATGTACAGCCTGAAACTGAGTGAACTCTTCATGGTGTTAAACACGAGATGTGATCATCGATGGCTGGCGTGAAGTCAAGTGACCCGTAAAATGTAAACAATAGTGACCGATTCATATGGTTTATAGAGATAAACTAAAAATTCATTAATTTAATTACGGTACGATGCATTATTAGGTGACACGAGTCTATGTGCAAAATGTCAGCTCGATAGCATCACGGGAAGTGTGTCATTTTTTACTTTTGTTTTTCCGCCTGCCCGACGACGAACGACAGACAGAGAGAGAGAGAGAGAGATAGAGAGAGAGAGAGAGAGAGAGAGAGAGAGAGAGAGAGAGAGAGAGAGAGAGAGAGAGAGAGAGAGAGAGAGAGATGACGACAGACAAGATTTCGAAGTTAATATAAGGGATTTACCAAAAACAGAAACGTTTTTTTTAAGGTACGCAAGCACCAAATCCATTCGCAAAACTTGAACGATCCATTCTTCCATACAGACAGCTGAATGTGTTGTGTTTTGAAAAAAAAAGTTTGATCTATTGTATTTAATACTGGTGATTTCCCTAATACGCTCCAAGTATCTGATTCAGATAAAATAATTAATGTGACTTTAAACTAAAATCAGTCTCATAATCACGAATTTTACAATTTAGAGCTTACATTTTTTATAAAGTTATCATTCTTAGAATGAAAATTCCTTTAAGCCAAACGACCTAAAAGTTGTTTCTGACTTCAATAAAACTTTGCCTTAGTCCATTTTGTGTTTACGATAAATAATTTTTATAATATTTATAAACAAAATTAACACTGCTTTAACAATATGTTATATTATTTGATAAGCTTCAACTTTTGTAAAACATCAATACAGACGCTCCTTCTATACAGAAGATTACTGCGTCCACAGGCCATGTGGTCTGTTGAACTGAATAATGTCGGTATTGCCAATATACAAAAAGAATAATGAATAATTAACTTCTCCTTTATAAGGACTGCCCTTAAGTGTTCAAATTTTTTCATCTTTAATCTAAGATGAAATGATAGTAAAATTCATAAATTGAAAGTTCTAAATTTTGAGAATTTTAAAAAAGATTTATGACTATGATAATTCGACCCTTGGCCACAATATAAAATGTCAACAATTAAAAGGTTTATGGTGAAAAATGCTCATAAAACAACAGTGGTAAGTACTATATTGTTCAGCATTACGTGGCTTTACGTTGGATGACGAGAGGCGGAGCTTACCACATGACAGCCGTGAAGTAGCTTTATTCATTTCCAGATTGGCCAGTCGATTTCTGTCACAATAATAAAACTAGAATTTTTGAAGCTTGGAAATTATAAAGAAATTGTTTTTGTACACATTTGGAATGAGAAAATTGCATACACAACATAAAAAGTGTAGCCTTTAAGAAGGGTTACGAAACGTTAACGCAATGTATGCTAAATCTACGCTTATAATTTCACACCTGCAGCACTAAATACATGGTTTTAATCTGAATGCGTCCTTATAATAACGAGTTAATTTGAAATAATGAATAATTTAAAATCAGAAAATTAAATTAAGTTTTTTTGTAATTCATATCTGAGTTGCATTTATAATACAAATGTTATCAAGACAATATCTTAGATAAATTTCGTTTACTTTATTAAAAGAGAACTTTATTACAATGTGCCCGATTTTTTTCATAATCATAGGGATTATCCCCTTCTTGACATGAGAAATGTTTATTGAAAATTATTTGAAATTAGATTGCCAAACACTTACAGTGCAAAGTAAAGTAAAATCGGGGAGATTCTATGACTTGAAAAACCCAAAATCACTTGGACTGCCCAATCTGGGTAGTGTTACCCATAAAGCTTCGTGTATAAGAAAGTGTGGACAAATGTGACATGTGATTCCAAATTATTTACGTTAATGTTTAAACTACTAGAGCACTTGTGAATCTCCGAAATTTTATTTACTCCTCTCTTATAAATTCGTAACCACAATTTAATTTAACATTCCTTCCAATGCACTAATTAGCATTTAATGAAATAGTTACCCACCCCCCCCCTTACAATACAACACTCGTTGTTAGTAGGAAAACATCGTTAAACGATGACCTGGACTGTTGTCTAACACCTCGTTGCCAAATTTCTTATACCTATAGAGTTAACTTTTTACACTTGTAACATTGCTGGTGAAATTAAACGCTTTCAATACCATAGCTTTTTAGTTACTTTTTAATAACATTTTTGATGTCCTAAAAAGCTCAAATGTTTAAAATATCAACCAATGAAATCAGTTATAATTTTCATGACATTTAAAAAGGTTGATTGAATATTTAACTCGCAACTCATTTTATCGTGTTCCTGTTTACTGAGGTTAAGTTTTGTTAATTTACTTCTCATGAAAATTGATAATTTTTTTATTTATCAGAAACTGATCAATGGCTTTTACATATCCCCCTTAAACTTACGTTAAAAATTATTAGCTTAAATTTTATCCTGATTTCCATTTTAGCTTTAAAAAACTTTCTTTCACATCCTAGAAAGAATAAAACCTACATCATCAAACTTTTAACAATGCCATCGAATTGCTTTGTGTTAACCTCTATATTGTTTCGATATTAACATCCTTCCTGTTTAATTTTCTGAAATTTTCTACCCATGCCATTCGCATTTCAAAGACAATAAAACATTTTTTACCAAGCAGATGATCTTTATTTGGTTTGTAATAATGAGATCCTCATCTTTATATATTATTTAATCGATGTCTCCATTATTTCATCAGTTCAGCTAATTAACAATCAAGCTATGTGTTCATTCATAAATAGTTCTTCTTTACATGCATGATCACACAACTATCCTTTAGTCCATCCATTTATCCATACATCCATACATCGATTCATCCATACACCCTTACACCCATTCATACATATCACCATCAACCTATTAACTATGTGTTCTTAGATATATCATACATCTGTCGATTAATCAAAGATTTCCCTTTAGATAGAGAGCAAATTGTAATAATTAAGGGATCTAAATCAGCACCAATAACTAGTAACTCAGGAGTAGGAACAGAAACTGCACAAGCTCAAGCCTAGTCGTCATTTCCAACACGGCAAAAACTATACCGCCACTGTCGTCAATCTCACCCTGACCACCTTTGGATTCTACTTTGTACTAGTCTTATATTAGCTTGCTTTGTAAGTTTAATCGGAACCGTCGGTCCATCCAACTAATTGTTTATAATTTTTTCACGTGCCTAGTTCACGCGTTGACGCCGACCATCACTGTTCACACCCCCTACCGTCCCTGCGCCCAGGGGAGATAAAAACCAGGGGAGATAATTCTGTTTCAGTCCGTAAATGTCGCGTTTAAACATAATCACTACTTTTAGTTATGTCTCATATATAAGGGATTTATAGTCAAAAACTTTGTTTTTACATTTATTTTTTTCATCTTTGAGGGCTATCATTTTTTCCGCACCCTGTGCAGCATCTCTATCATTATCTTTATTACATTCAACAAATGTAATTTTCTCCACCTCTGTGGCTCCAGTCGGTTCGGCCTTTTCCTCAATAACTTCTATTTCATCTGTAACTCTTTGTTTGCATCAATTTTTGTCTCCGTGGCTACTATTACTATTGTAATCAATTGATATTCATTGTCCTTCACATCATCTTTAATATCTGGGTCAATACATTTTCCTTTGTCCACTTGATGATTTTGAACTCTAAATGTTTTCTTTTCAATTTGCACTTCTTTGTTCTCATTTTCACAAGGTTTTTCAACATTTCTCTCAAGCGTCTTCGACCTTCCATGCACACTCACTGTCATGTCTGTATCATTCCCGTTTAATCTCTGCATTAATTCAGTCCTTTTTTCTTATTTTTCTACAATGATTCGTCATAATTCAGTTAAAACTTCTTTGTTATGTGCTACGTTTAGGGCTAACTGATTATTCTCATCTTCTTTATGAGTCAGTCTTTCTTTCATATATATGTTTTCTAGCTCTAATTCCTTTATCTCCCTCTGTAATTTCTCCAAAAGTTCTTCTTTATTAGCCACCGTCTTCTTCAGCTCTGTTGTCTTGTGGTTTGCGATGTTTAGGTTTAACTCCATCTCATTTATTTCTTCATCTTTTACCCTGAATATTTTTATTAAGCTAGAATACATTTTATCTATTTCGTTAATTTTCTTTTTCAAGTTCTTGGACTCAACTTCCGCTTCGTTTAGTTCTATTATGTCTTATCTTATCTTATCTGTTTCAGACGCTCCTTCTATACAGAAGATTATTGCGTCCTACTCTTATCTATGGTTTGTGTTTAGTCCTGCATTCTTATTAGAGTTTTAAATGTTGATAACGTGTTGGCTTTCCTGGTTTCTTCCGAATTCCGGACGGGAAGAACGAAAATCTGTATGCGTTTGTTCTTGCATACGGAATAAGAAAGCAGTGGCCTTTTTTTAATGGATACAAACAAAAAAAACATAAAAATATCAACTGAGCTTTATATATTACATATGCGTTTAAATTATTTTATTTCAATTATTTTCACGATACATTGTATAAATATTGTACATGCAATGAATAGAATTGGGATTTATTAAAATTTAGTTCATAACTCGACATTTAATTTAAAACCATAGATGCAGTGAGTTTATTTTATGTTGAAAGTGATGGCCTATGTCAAATAAACTGACACTTTAAAACTGTTTACTTAAGCTTTATATACACTATACATCATAAACTTTCGCTACCGAACGTATTAACAAAAGTTGACTAAATTTAATGAAGTGATCCTGAAAATGCTTACTTAATATGAATTGCGAATTGAATATGTTTTTATGTTCATTCCTTTGAATAGCATAGGCCATTTCTAAAATTGCCTTTTAATCATTTTTAAGATGCGCTTATTAACAGACGGTTGAATAATTTATTTTTCATTTTTATTTTTTTTTCAGATATACAATCTGGTGTGTGTGTGTGCATTGAATATAATTTACAAAATATGATACCTTATCCGAAATAGGGAACACAAAAAATAATTCCTTTTTGAAATTATACACATTGCTTATAACCGTAAATATAAATCGTAAAATATACAGACATAAAAAATGTTAAATATTATTTCCCTGTTAAAACAATTATGAATACGTCAAAAAGAGGAGTTATTTTGGTCCAGTACATTTACTTTATAACAATACTTTATATTATGCGGCCAGCTTTCTATATCGTCTAAATATGGTGTGCACATTTTTTGATACCATTTTAATACGACCGTTTTTAAAAAAAAGTATTTTAGAAAGTACATTTATAATTTTGTTTATTTGCACTATGAGTCACTTAGCGTTTGCCTTTTAAAGGGATAGTACCACATGTTCTTTATCACAAAGATATGGTTACAAATATTATATAATTTACAATTGTGTTACGATGCAGTTTCGTATTTATATATTAAATTTTTGAGTGACGAGAGTGGTAGAGCTCTTTCGGAAAACCTATAAGTTATGTTAATTTTGTACAAGTGGGAATGAAATTGTAAATTTAGTTATCATGGTCGGCAAGAATCATTATTTAATAAATCATATCTTTTAAATAGTAAGGTTATATTAAAAGGCACTGCATTAAGGGAAAACAACTCAAGCGGTATAATGGCATATCTCTATTCCTCATAAGATTTTAACTAAATAGATAAATCTGAAATTTGACTTGGAAATAAAAATTGTAATAACCAGCAACTGATACTTGGATAAAGGGTCAGCACACTCCCGCTACAAAGTGCGGGTATTTTTCTAGTATATATATATATATATATATATATATATATATATATATATATATATATATATTAGGGAACAGACGGATAGGGTTTTTTACTATTTGCCGGATCCGGATAGTTTGGTCCGAATATTTGCCGAATTCGGATTCTGGATCCGGATATCTCCACCTTTAAGTGTAAGAGCTAAGAGGGTGTACATTACTACTTTATATCTAGTATTTAATACTATTTGTTAAAATATTTATTGTCCAACAAATGGATCGTAGTTGCTATCTAAAATGACAGTTTGCGACATTGTCAACGTCAACGATGAACATTTTACAATGAATTGAATGAACGAACTGAAACGAAGTTTAACGCACTTTGTAGTGTGTACCAAGCTAACTGTGTATTACTGAGTGTGTAGTGTGGTGTACAAGAAGTCGTGATCTAGAGCAGTGGCTTCACTAGGGGGTGCGGTGGGGGCGGGCCGCCCCGGGTGACACCCATCAGGGGGTGACACCAAAGCCTAAAATTTACTGTGTACGATTTTATGTCCGAAAAAAAAGAAGACACATTTTTTTCATCTAGAAAGAAATTGAGAAATACAATGAAATACGTTTAAACTGAAAACTTATTAATAAAATAAAATATCAGTTAACAGGCAATAATAAAACGTCTCCACAAACTACCATAAAACTAATTAGGAAAAAAAAGGAAAGAAAAAGCCGCACAATTTTAAAAATGCTGGACATAAACGAAGCGGTGTCTTTTGTTTTAGAAGAAAATCCAACATACTGAGCTTTGACATAACGACACACGCGAGGAGTCAGCCTGTGACTGTGAGACCAATCCTAACTCACTACTTCCTCCACGATAGTTGAGGGGGGGATAAGATTCTGCTTAAAAAAATAAATAGATAGGTTTTCTTTTTTTAAATATTTATTTATATGAAAATAGGGTATTTAACGTGTTTGAGTTATTATTTTTTAAAATTTATAACTATTAAACATGCATATCTATGTTAATGTAATGTTCTCTAAGAAACATGATTTTCGTATTTCTCTTGAGTATAGGTACTTTTTAAAATAACCTTTAACACTAAATTAATTTCACATAAAAACATTTAAGTCGTTTCGATTTCGTTTGAAACGATTTTCCCTGATATATCGCGTGATGCGTACGCTCGGCAGCCGAAGTAAAGTTGATTTTGAACGACGCGATCAGAACCGCATCTTCAACGACAAATTTTTAACGTGGAAAACCATCTGGTCTGAACATTATAAAGCATATTACTGAATATATAATCTATTAAATTCAAGTATTTTGTATACAATTCATTATTCCACATTCTTGGAGCAGCATAGGTAAGCCAGTTGAATCCTTTATTTAATTTTGTTAAAACAAGGAAAGATAGTGAGAATTTTCTCAAATTATTTTTTAATCAAAATGCCACATTATAGTATACCTTTTCCTGGTTAAATAATTCTTTAATAATGATTGACTAATTTTGAAAGAAAGTTACAAAAGTAAGCCAAATGACACTCAAATTTTGGACACGTTCAACAGTTAGACGAATTTTAGAAAATTTAATGTTCTTTTAAAGTATGACAGACAACACTTAAACTTTAAAAAATGGCATTCAAATAATTAAATTAAATAATAACTTTTGGCACATGTATGTCATTAAAGAGCGCACGATGAAAGTGACTGAAATTTTTTAAAAAAGCACAAACGAATCGTGTAATGAAAACAATAGATTTGAGCTTTATTATTAAACAAATACAAAGCTCAACGTTACACCTTTCACAATTTGTGCTATGACAGATTGAAACATGGACAATATCACAGCGCTTTTAAAATCAGAACAACTTGGAATTTCAGTAGAGAACAGACCCATGTTGAAGAAAAGGGTGACAGGTGAGAAAACAAGAGATGCTGGACTAACTCTGCAAGAAGAAAACAAAAGTTCGATGTTTGAGTGTATTGATCATTTCCATTCTGAACTCCAGATCAGATCAAGTGCAATCAAGAAAGTAGCAACCATGTTTAAGGCTGTTCAAGCCAAAAGCTTGATATTTGCCAATGAAGAAGAATGACTAAAGTCCATTCCAAGGTTGTCCACTTTCTATGATGAGTTGTCAGAGGAAGAGCTTTTATTAGAAATACCAATTTGAAATTCGAAATTAGAAATTTGTAGCTGAATGGGACTTCATAGAATCTCTCCCCTATCGCACATTGAGTTTACGATTATTTGTTACAATCTGTGTGGCTGTGGCTTCATGTGAAAGGAGTCTTTCAAAGCTAAAGCTTATAAAGAATTTTTTGCGATCTACAATGGGGCAGTCAAGGCTTTCTGATCTTGCCATGTTATCCATTGAAAGTGATTCGGCACAAGAAATAGATTCCGATGACGTAATAAACAAGTTTTCAGTTTTAAAGGCCAGAAAATCTAAATTCTGATTTTTAAAATATATTTAATGACATTGTATTTTGAATTATTACATATAATTCTGAAAGTTGCTGATTTTGCAAACCCAAAAAAGAACGGTTACAACCTTACCTCGTTTGAAGTTGTACTGTAATGGTTGGTAATATATTCTAATTTTGGTAATGTAATATAATTGTTGTAAATTTAAATGGAACGCAATGTAGATGCAAGTTTGTGAAATTTGAAAATATTACAGTTATTTAACCGTATTACTTAAAATTAATAATTTTATGTTAAAATAAAAATTTAAAATTAACATTTTTTCTATTTAGTTCTTAAATGTTACAATATTTTAACTATCGACTTTAAATTCAACTTTTCTCCTAATGCCTTTGTAACAAACATTTGATCTATATTTTAAACGTTACTAAAGAATCTGTATGTTCCCGGTATTTGGCAGACTCGAGGATATTTATGGGGAAAGTCGTGTGTGGGGGGGGGGTGACACCAAGAGCTACCGCCCCGGGTGACACCAACCCTAGTGACGCCTCTGATCTAGAGCCATGATAAAAAAACTGTTCTTTTTTTCAGGCGATTCACGTTTAATGTTTTGTTAGTTAACTTAGTTTGTTATCTTACGTGGTAAAGTAATATCTATACTTGTAACTTTTTAACTTAATATTTTTTTCTCGTATTGAAATTGATTGTTTTACTATATTTTGCATGGCTTTGAATGATTTCATAATCAACGCTTGCTAATTTGTTTATTTTGTTCTATATCAATAATGTAATGTATAGTTTAAATTTTACTTAACTTATTATGTATAATTATAATGTTCACAATAGACTAGAGTTTTAAAATTATATGGCTGAATAAGATATAACACGAGAGACAAGCAACATTTTTATTTTTAAGTTTGAAAATCAAATAACAATTGCAACTTTCATTTAAAGTTCAACTGAAACAAACAACAAAGAATATAAAATTATTACAATGATATAATTTATATCATATAAGTTAAATTTTTAAATGTAAATACTGAATTGAAAGGATTGAATAATTGACTACTGTAAGCGTACTAGTCAATGGCAAAGAAGTTAAAAACGAAAGCCAACACTCAGCCTGTCCCAGTTTCCAAGGCTCCTGTTTAATTATAAAGTTTATAGTATAAAATAATAATTACAAATTAAACTAAAAATTATTATTTTTAACATAAAATTATCATTTTTAAAACATACAATTAATATTTTTAAAACATAAAATTAATATATCAGATATAACAATGAACATAATTTAATGACATGAGTAAATAAAATAGCTACTAATTAGAAGTTACTAGTAAGTTGTAACATAGTACTCGCAGTACTTGTTACCTTTAAGTTTGTTGTTTGTTTCTTCATTTTTAAGTTTTGAAAAATTAAGTGTTTGTCATACTCAAATTCTTTTTCAAGAACAATAACATCCCAAGTTTGTTCGGCGACAAGCGATAACAATTATCCATCTTTTATCTTCCCCGAGGGCTGAATGCTCTCTCACTATCCATTCTTGTTAATTAAATGTACTGATTTCTGGTTATTGTTTTTAACTTTTTATATGTTTGTTTATAAACTCCTAAATATTAATTTAATTTGGAATTCATAAATTCTTTACTACATTAATATCCGGATACTATCTGCCATAAGTATTTGCCGAATCCGGATAGTGGCAAAAATTTTGCGATATCCGATTCGGATATCCGGCATTCCGGATACCCGGCTATCCCCTAATATATATATATCACAAACTGTCACACTTTCTTACATCCCCCCCTCGGAGCGTGACGTACTTATGGACGGCCCCTTTCTTGTGGGCAGCTAAAATTATAGTCAGCAAAACTTACTTGCAGTAAAGTTTCTCTTAGGTAAGGATTTTTATTTCAAAAGAAGATTTCAATGCTACTGATTCAAAATTGTTTATTGTGGTATAACTAATGCGTAGATATTTTAAATAAACCAATTTCTATAAGACAGCTGAAGGAATACAGTATATACATGTATAAAAAAGGTCAATATACTCTGAATGTGTGGGTAAATTTATTTCCGTTTCGATATTCAAATAGGGTTTGTGGGAAACATTTAAATATATGAGAAGCTTCAAAGAGCTTATAGCATCTACGTCCTTACTTGTAATATTGCTTAAACTGAGATCCAAACTTTTCAGTTGAGAAATATCAAAATCCTGAAAAAATTGATCCACATAATTTATTTTACAATCAGGCGCATGTATTTCTGCATGATCTAATAATGAAAGAAATGGAATTTCTTCAGGGTGTATTCTATCGTTATCATAACATTCAAAATATCAATCCGTTTTCCAAATACTTTGTATCTAAGAAATGTGTTATTTTTAATAACTGATTGCTTATGCTCCTGATTACACTTAAAACCTTTGAAACAAGGAAAATCACACACATATTCGTTATTAAAAGGTTTGACTATATCCTAGAGATCTGCAGTGACGCAGGTTCTTTTAAGTACTGATTTCAGTCACACGGAGCAATGGAAATGCTTACTCAGATTACTTTCAACAGGCTTAAAAAATAACATTTAGGATTTGTATTTCTCAATAATTCTTCTCTTTAAAAACAACAACAACAACAACAAAACAAAATAAAAACAACAAAAACACAATATGACAGTTGATAAAATTAGTTGGACAAAATACTTCACTACAGTTATTTTCATTCTCAAACGCTAGACATTGCTCAGCTATTGATCGAGAAAATAAACAAGTTAGAATTTTTTGTATGAGAATCTAATAAAAAATGATAATTTTCTATCATTTTAAAGTTTTCTTGTTGACTTGACATCAGCTTGATTATGTTTTTTTTATATCAAATTGTTTACAGGGTACAATTTCAACATTTTCAGAAAACTGTTAGTCTTTCAATTTAAGAATGCTGTCATTTAATATTTTTATATTGGGCTGGACATTTTTGCGTGTCTCGTTTTGATCGATTTGAATTGTTTATCATTTGTCTATAAATAAGGAGTCGACATACATTTACAACCTGATAGTTGTAATACTCAGTCAGCAACAAATGCTTATAAATATATTGAACAGGTGCGTTACAAAATGATCTTCTGTAGTTCTCATCTGAATGACACTTTAGAATGTGTTGACACAAAAAATCAAGATTAGCGTTAGCGGCTACAGTTTTTTGTTAGGTAATCAGGTTTGCCTATGTGATATAAATATCCATTGTTGTATTTATTCTCTTCTAGGAAACCACGAAAATATTTTTTAGGTACTAAAGCTGATTCGCCAACTTTAATATTTTTGTAAGCTAGTTCAAATACATGTGTTTTTCTGTTATATATTTTGTTTTAGGTTAAATCAATCTCACATAGTTTTAAACTGTATTTTTATCGCATGCTACTGGCAGCCATTGGTCTGTAAACTAGTCACATTTATCATAGACCCATATTACATGACAGTGAGGGAACTCTTAAATATCCAAACTGTACAAAAATCTTTGTAAGAATCGATTGTATAAGCATTAGATCTTTTTGATTTGAAGTAAAATGACTTATAAACATTTTGTTTAATATAAACAGCTCCATTTGACATGCGATGCTTTAGTAAATGATTTATTAACATAGATCTGTCAAAATTCAATTCTTCTTTAGAATAGAAGTCTATTAGATCAAATACACCTTTACATTCAGATATAGCATCAGACATTGAACGTTTAACAGTTGAGTTTCCCAAAGAATAACATTAAACAATTATTATTTTTGTCAGAGCTAATGTATGAACTTTGAGCGCTGCATTATCTCCATAAATACTTTATTAAAGAAGCATTAGGCTTATGTTTATCATCAACAAAAAAACAACTTTCGTTGTAGCATCCGACATTGAACGTTTAACAGTTGAATTTTCCAAAGAATGAGATTTTGTAAAACTTTGGTCTGAGCTATTGTTTGAAATTCGATCGGAACTGCAGCCGCTGCATAGTCTTCCTAAATAATTTGTTTTAGACATATTCATATGTTTATCATAAATAAAAAAAACACTTTCCTTTATATTAAGACGGTTTGTGTTAATAATAATAAAAAATATTAGTATATCCTTATTATTTTCTTGAAAACGTTCACGCTCATTCACAAAATCTGTGTCAATTGCTGGGCTCTTAAAATTGGCTAGAATTATAACAAAAGCCAGTTTTTTTGCATTACTATTTCCCTAATGCCAGTCCTCCTCGGGTGTTATGATTTATATCATTGTGTGAAAAGTCTTTGGCGCACTCACCATGTTTGTTGATTATATGTTGGTGGTGATCAGAATATTCTACACCAAAACTTTTTATTACTCTGGCAGTGTTTACACAGTAAGTTATTAAGGAAACTCTGTTGGAACTATTGGAGGAAAAATATTTGTGCAACGAAGAATAAATTTCGTATTGTAAACTTATCTCATCCCGACAGTCAAGACTTATCAAAATGTCATAACTTGCTGTCCAGCAATCTGGTAGAGGCAAATCGAAACACATTTCTGGAAATATAAAAAGAGAAAAACATTTTTATTATTACTTTTGCCATAGTATTATCAAACGATGTCTTTAAAAAAGTGAAGTAGTCAAAGAGATGAAATTGTTTTGTTTTTATCCAATTACCATCAATTATTGGGTTTGTCATTATTGGGATAAGGAAGTTTAAATTGAAAATAATTGAATGTAGCAAATGGGAAATGTAAGTTAATATAAATTTCTTAGATTAAAAAAACGCACATTTAATTTTTTTTAAAAACTTTTGTAATGCTTTCATTTGTCCCTGGACAAATACTAACAAAACACACAAAAATTCAGAAAGGCCAAGCTACGATTTCATTTACAAATTTTTTTAAAATGTTAGTCATGGGTAACTCTTGTAACTGAACTCGAAATTTTTGCACATGTCCTTAGAGAAAAATTTTGTCAAGCAAAAATCAACAAAATTATTGTCGTTACAAATATACCTGGATAGGATTAGAGCAATTAATGATTCAATTCAGTTCACAATAAGAGTACAGATCTACCTGTTAAAGAAGTGTTGTCAGGTAAAAGTGTCATAATGAGATAGTGTTACCATCCGAATAGTGTATACATGTTAGATTTACCCTCATAAATGAGCAAGGAGTTTTTTTACAATGTTTAATAAGTTCATTACATTTAATCATGAATTGCACTGATTAAAAAATGTTAAAATTGAATATTGTAATCCACCGCGTAGGCATTGACTAATGACAATTTTTTGTCTTCATATTTGAATTGCTTTTGATACAGAATTTCTTCAAAATTGTTTTTTTACTTTAAATTCCAATCCCAATAAATAAAACTATTGTAGCACGTATTAATTAAGCAAGTGGCAATCCAATCACAGTTTATTGTTGCAATATTTTTATAAATAAATGTGCCAAGCGGTCTTTTAGGGTAGCCTTTTCCATGCATCCGTATATATCTTCAACGTTTTTTAGAGTACATTCTGGTTCAGAGGCGTAACTGGGTTTTTGACGCACTTGGCAAATTTATTTTTGGCGCCCATTTTTTATAAAAATGAGAGATTTAGCTGCAACCTTTTGAACTGGTGCAGGCTGGCTCCCTTGGTAACTGCCCCAATGCCAAGCCGTTGTTACGCCACTGTTCTGGTTAATCGTTAAAATATTATAAAAGCACGCGAGATCTCGTACATAGATGCTTTGTGTAATTTAGATTATGATTATGTTAACTTAGGGTCGCCTAAACAGCTCAAAGCTATTAAAGTTTGCAAGAATACATTTTTATATGCAATCTTATTTAGCACGTAGTTTTAGCCATCCCACGAGAAAGAATCGCCAGTTGTCTCCTAGCCACTAAAACGCTGAAGCAACTCGCACAATTTAAATTTTACAAAACAAGTCTTTTAAAAAACAAAACCTTAGAAAAAAAAAGATTTTCCACCAGCTGCTACATTAAGTTTGTTTCAGTCTATCCAAATAATAGGTTATTTTTATAATCTATATATATATATATATAAATCAATGTATGTATGTATGCATGTCTGTTATAGCTGACTAAACCATTCATCCAATCGCCATGAAACTTTGTGACTGGGAAAGTCAGTGTGGATTCCGAAAAGAGCGAGGAACCGTCGACATGGTTGTCGCTGCCAGGCAGCTGCAAGAGAAATGTCAGGAGCAGAACTTCGACTTGTTCTCCACCTATGTCGACCTGACCAAGGCTTTTAACACTGATGGCAGAGAGGGTATGTGGAAGATCATGGCCAAGTACGGTTGCCCAAGGAAATTCATCGTCTTGGTGCAACAATTCCATGAGGGCATGCAGGCCAGAGTCCAGGACAGCGGGGAGTTTTCTGATCCTTTTCCAGTCACAAACGGGGTCAAGCTGGGCTGCATCCTGGCACCAACACTGTTTAGCCTCATGTTTTCCTCCATGCTGACAGAGGCCTTCAGAGACGAGGATGTTGGTGTCAACCTGAAGTACCGCACAGATGGCAAGCTGTTCAACCTTCGGAGGCTCAAGGCAAAAACCAAGGTTATGACAGACATCATCAGAGACCTGCGGTTTGCTGATGACTGTGACCTCAACGCTGTCTCAGACGCCGACATGCAACGCAGTGTAAACCTGTTCTCCAGCGCCTGCACAAACTTTGATCTGACAATCAACACTAAGAAGACTGAGGTCCTCCATCAGCCCACCCCTGGAAGGCCCTACGTAGAGCCCAACATCACTGTCAACGGCCAGAGACTCAACACAGTGCATCGGTTCACATACCTAGGTAGCACACTGTCTCAAAATGTCACCATCGATGACGAAGTGAACGTCAGAATTGCCAGAGCCAGCTCCAATTTCGGCAGGTTGTACTCTAATGTCTGGAACAGAAGAGGTATTACCATCCACACCAATCTGAAAGTGTACAGGGCAGTAGTGCTCCCCACACTGCTATATGCTTGTGAAACTTGGACTGTTTATCAGCGCCATGCAAGAAAGCTTAGCCACTTTCATATAACAAGCCTCAAGAAGATTATCGGCATAAAGTGGCAGAACAAAATTCCAGACACAGTGGTACTGACCAAGGCAGGTCTCCCCAGCATCTTCACCCTCCTGATGCAGACCCAGCTTCGCTGGGAAGGGCACGTTGTCCGAATGCCAGACGAGAGACTGCCAAAGAGAATCTTTTTTGTGAGCTCCAGTATGGTCAGCGTTCCCACGGTGGGCAAAAGAAACGCTTCAAAGACACACTAAAAGCTTCAATGAAAGCGTTTGCTATCAATCCAGACACGTGGAAACGAGCTGCAATGGACCGATCTGTCACGTGAGGGAGGTAACAATAATTGTTGGTGGTCACATGACAAGGGAGAATAAAACATGGCGACTGAGTGTGTGGTTCCATTTTACGGACGTGAGATATACTCGATGTAAATTAATGTAAATAGAAGTTGTGATAAAAAGTTATCTTATTCAAACAATGCCTAATAGATTTATTGTGAGACAGAGTTATTTAGGTCATGCCCACTCAGCATAATGTGACATATATGGTGTCAGAAGTGACGGAACTAATTGTTTTTCTAGGAAATGTGAACAGAAATCTAAGAATCCAGAATCCAGAAGGATTTATCAACTCATAACTAATGGACGGTGTTCCAAGGTACTGCCTGCCATAAACCCCATCAAGAGAGATGTGCTAACTGTATGTGACATATATGGTATCAGAAGCTAAACATATGGTATAAGAAGAAAATAGAAGAATTTAACATTGACATTGTGATTGCCAAATTGAAACATTCGTAGTGAACTCAATTTTTGAAAATAGTGCCAGTTTGAGAAATACCCTGTGTTTCAGAAGGAGACTGTTTATTCTATTAAAAGGAGGTTTGTGAAACATTAAAAAGAAATTTCTTGTCTGATTCAATAAAAATAGAGAAAATTTGACATTAAGTATCATTTTTTCCAATATGGCGGAGAAGAAAAAACGTGCACAGAATTAATTTAAATAAAAGGTCGAGGTCGACGCGTCCAGGTCAAAGTCAAGGTCTCGAAATATTACAGCAGTGAAACTATTTGGGACAGGTGCAGTGACACACTGATATCCAGGTCAAGTGGTACAAGCCTAGTTGTTGATTCAAAACACAACTATATAGAAACAAGCGTGAACTAGATAGAGAAAAACACTAAGCAGCAGTGTAAACAAAGGAAATAAAAGATTAAAGAACACATATAATTAAATAATTTTGAATCAAGAATGGATCACTACGAAAAATTCACGGCCATAGCCGAAAAATTTGGTTTGAGTGGCACAGACTTACGAGAATTCGTAGAAGAAAAAGTGAGAATTACTGAAGAAAAAGAAAAAAGAAAATCAACATCAAAAACAAATCATTGAAAGAGAACAGAGAGCTGAAAGAAGAGAACTAGAACAATTGAAAAATGATAATTTAAAATTACAAATACATTTGAGAGATATGAAGTTAAAACGAGGTGAAAGGAAAGATTACATAGAGATTAACAAGGCTGAAAAGAATTTGGAAAATGAATTTGATGAAGATGTTGAGGACATTTTTACAGATGAGATTAGTGAATTTAACGATGCAAGAAATAAAATTTATCTGGGTGATCACAACAAAAATAAAGATGAGGAAGAGGAGGAAATGTTTGGCTTGATGAATGAAGACGAAGAGAGTGATGAAAAAATTGGAGAATTGTCTAAACGCCTCAAGCAAATAAAATTTCAAGCAAAACTAGAAAAAAATCCATTGCCTGGAGATGAAGCAGAGAAATTATGGAGAAACAGATATAGAGATAATGTTCAATATAGACAACCATGGAGAGGCAGTTATAATCAAGAAAGAAAATCATGGAGAGACAAATATAATCATAATTCAAGACATGCAGTCAGAGATTAAAATCAATATAGAAGAACATGGAGAGGAAAATATAATTTTATTTCCAGAATAAGAAATTTTGATGAACCATGGAGAAGGAATGTAAACCAAGACATGAATTATAAAAATAGAAGAAATATGAATCAAGAAGAAGTAAGAACTTGTGACACTATAGCCACTATTGACAATCAAGTATATGATAAAAAGGATGAAGACCATAGTAGCAGAGATAAAGATGGTACTATAGAGTCTGAAATCATTTTTGTGAAATCACATGAAGTGGGAAAAATCATTGGTCATAGAAGAAGCAGAATCAGAGACATTGAAGCAGACAGTGGATGTCGAATAAAGGTGTCTCGTGATGGTGACTCATCTGGTCGAAATTCTTTTGAATTATCAGGAAGCAGAAATAACATTTCAACAGCTAAGCAACTTATTCAAGATACTACAAATAATATTGTGAATGGACCTAATCGTGATCGTAGTTGATGAGTTATTGAACATTTATCAGTCTGAAGAAGCATTGAAAGCCCATCTAATTGAATTCATACTCGTCAGATGAAGAATAACTATTTTTGAACAATGCAATGCTATTAGCGGATTACAAATTCGATATCAAATCTGTCAAAGGAAAAGACAATGTGCTTGCAGACATTTTAAGCAGAATGATTTCAAACACGGACATTATGTGAATTCAAAAATAATTGAACTAAAAACTGTTTTAATTTTAAAAACATTATTATTTACAGGATACAGGACAAGAAGTGATTTGTGAATTCCACTGGAGAATATACCTAATAGTGAATATTATGACTAATAAAATGCATTTCAATTTAATTTCAATGTAACAATATTACAATTATATTAAAAGTTCATATTTATTATTTCAGTTCAAACAGACTGGTGATATCTTCGCACAGATTGTTATTTCAGATTATGTCTGAACTCATATTATTATGATTATGAATATTGATAGCAAATTGATTATCTAACAAGTATTATGTGTTGTACCAGATTATACAACATAGTTGGCAAAGAGACATAAGCATCATTGATTATATTGTATAAAGATTTCTTATTGATGGCTTATATGTTAATCTATTTTCAGGATGATTTTTTATCATCATTTAAATTCATGTGTGATAATATTTTTCAGTTATTAAAAAGACTATGAGTGGATTATTAGATACTTTTTAATATCTATTATAAGGAAGTTAAATATGTCAGATTGACATACAACTTAAAGGAATTGTATTAACATAAAAAATGTAATATTGCATAAACATTTGTTTTCTTTTCATGGGGGTAGTGTCACGTGAGGGAGGTAACTATAATTGTTGGTGGTCACATGACGAGGGAGAATAAAACATGGCGACTGAGTGTGTGGTTCCATTTTACGGACGTGAGATATAGTCGATGTAAATTAATGTAAATAGAAGTTGTGATTAAAAGTTATCTTATTCAAACAGTGCCTCATAGATTTATTGTGAGACAGAGTTAATTAAGTCACGCCCACTCGGCTATGTAACACGATCCACCTGGCGCTCTTCCATCCACGAAGGTGCCAAGTCATGTGAGGCAAACCGGATCACCGCCGCAGAAAAGAAGAGGCAAGCCAGAAAGTCCCATGCTGTCAACCCTCCAGGAGATGTCCCACTCGTCCCTTGTCCCTTCTGTTCCCGAACCTTCCGTGCAAGGATCGGCCTAATCAGCCATCTACGCATGCACAGACAACCCTCGAATGACTAGAGTGGTCCTCGTCGTATCGACGGACGAACGAACATAGCTGAATAAATCATTCATCCGATCGCCATGAAACTTTTGGAGACTTTTGAGTACGCTCCTGGGATGGAAATAGGCAACTTTTTTTTTCACAATTCAACACTCATGGGGCGCAGGGGGCCATAATAATAATTTTTTCTTACATGAGCTATATAAAAATTAGTTTAAGGCTTAGCTGATTGGAAAATGAATGAATCTTGACCACACTTGGTACATAGCAACTTGATAGCCTATATTAAAATACTATAGGCCACTAATTTCTTAATGTCCGGGGGCCCATTAGTGTATTTTTTCATTATATTAATTATTTAAAAATTAGTTTAAGTGTTAGATAATGAGAAATTAACTGGATTTTGACCCAAACTCGGTATATATAAACTTAAGAGCCTAAATTAAATTACTATAGGCACTGAACAGCTAATTTCCATTTCCTCGGGACTGCAGGCCCTAAATGTGTTTTTTTTACTAACTTTTAATATTGTATTCCCCATTCAAATTTACACGATATTGATAAATATAAATAAATATATATTTATATATTTGTTATGAAATTGATTGAAATGAACATATTTTTAACTTCATATGTTAAACTGATGGGCCAGGTGACCCTTAATGTAATTCCTTTTTTTATCTATATGTATTCCTTTTTACTGAGATCGTTGCAACGCACGACGGGTCTGCTAGTAAAACAATAAATATACCCGCACTTTGTAGCGGGAGTGTGCTGACCCTTTTCGCCATTTTTAGTTGCTGGTTATTACATTTTTTTCTGACAAGTTGTTTATCAGATTTATCTATTACCAACCAATTTGATAATAGTAACCATAATTAAACAACCCTTTAATAACAAAGTTTTTGATTATTAATCCCTTGTATATGAGACATAACTAAACACATATTCTGTAGGCCTGAGACTAATCTCTTAAGGCCTTGGCTAGTGCCTGGGCAATCTGCTCCATCTGCTGAGCATTGCCATACAACATTGTCTTTACATGGGACTCTTCCGCCTCCCTCACCCTCCCGGCTATATCAAGCGCCGGGCAAGACGTCACCAGGTGTACGACTGTCTCAGGGGCTTGGCTGCAATGACGGCAGTTCGAGTCCCTGTTGTGGTCTAGCCTGTGAAAGTAAGAGTTGGTTGGGCAATGTTCTGTTCTCATCTGAGTCACCAAACCCTGGTGTTTGCGACTCAGGTTCCACCACTGGTCTGAACGGCTTGGCCTGGGCATGTTAGCGAATACCCCTCTGGCCGTCGTGTTGTCAGCCCACTCCTGGTACCACTTATTCCGAAAGTGGTCCTTCAGCCAGGTTTTAGCCCCGAGATAAGTGACTGGGGTCTCTGGTTGGGGCAGTGCTGCACCTGCTTTGGCCAGGGCGTCTGCTTTTTCATTGCCATTAACATTCACGTGGCTCGGGATCCACTGCACAGTTACCTTACCTCCAAGTCTTTCGAGTCTACCCACGTCCTCCAAGATGGCGTCAACCAAGTGGGTACTACGCTTCTCACTAGCCAGGACTTCGAGGGCTGATCTCGAGTCACAAAACAGTACCGTGTCGAAACCAAAAATTTCCGACCCCTGCAGTGTCCGGTGCACACTTTCCAGGGCCCTGTGTATAGCCTCAAGCTCCGCATCGTAGTTCGATGCCATAGTCCCACAGGGACCTAGAAGTTCTTCTTTTGGTGGCCCTCTTATGAGACATAACTAAAAGTATTGATTATGTTCAAACGCGACAAACATTTACAGACTGACACCGACTGATATCCCCTGGCTTTAAAACGGGGGAAAGGACGGTAGGGGGTGTGGACATTGATAGGTGGCATCAACGCGTGAACTCAACTGGCACGTGGAAGAAAAACAATAATAAACTGTGAAATTGAATTACATATTATTATGTTATATAGAGATAAAATAAAAATGCATTAATTTATTTACGGCATGTTCGATTGATTTGAAATTTCGATACAATGCATTGTTAGCTGACATAAGTGTATGTGCAAAATTTCAGCTCGATAGCATCACAGGGAAAGTGTCAATTTTGACTTTTGTTTTTCCGCCCCCTCGCGAACGACAGAGAGAGAGATCACGACAGATGAATACAGACAAGATTTTGAAGTTTATATAAGGGATTTAAATAAAAACCCGTAAAAAAACAAGTGTTTGACAATAAATACTTTATATACGAGACATAAATAATAGAATGTAATACGCAGTGCACGATAATCCAAAAATCTTAAATTTTAGTTATGTCCCGTAAAAAATTTTTTAATATAATGCGCACCGATCGGGAATATATTTGTAAAACTTATCGTCCATATAATACGCACTGAATCGCACAACAGGGTATTATTATAAAGAGATTTCAATATAATACGCACCGCGACATTCCTTTTTAAAAAATAACATGATAAATAGAGATAAATAAAATAGTCTAAAAATTCAATAATTTAATTACAGTACATGAGATCGATCTGAAATTTTGAAACATCGTTTTTATCATCGGCACAAAAGTGCCTGGAAAATTTCAGCTCGCTAGCTTATGAGGAAGTGTATTAAAATCGATCCAAATTTTTTTCAACAAACAAGCAAGCAAGGGCTCAAACAGACACCACGAGTTAATATAAAGGATTTAAAAAGGCAACTGCTTTGTACCACTCAGCTCAATTTAAGACGCGTACACGAAAATGTTCGCACCGTTATTTGACAAAAGAGCATCTTTTATTTATTAATATACATAATTTTCAATGTATGTCACGTCCGTCACGTCCTGTCTGTGACGCTACTAATTTTAGAAAGCAGCTCACCAAATCACTGCACCAAAAATAACTGTTTTCGAATATTCGGCATAAAATTGTTCAATAAGAAAATAAATGAATAAAATTAAAATAAATAAAATAAACGAAAGTTCTGTATTACATTATTTAATTCTGATGTGTATTTTTTCAAAATAAATAGATTTCAACTGAAATGTATTTATTTTGAAAACTTCTGTCATTTTTTAGGGGTAATACACTAGTTTATACATATATTCATGGATTAAATAACTCTTTTATATATTTGAATATTTTAGCACCTTATAAACTGCCCAAGGTTGTTTTGTGCGTACTATAATTAAGTTAACACATACTCTATGTTATAGCCAAACTAGAAACAGATGCCCACTTTATGGAAAATCAAGTCTTGTGGCTTGTTTTCCCATAAGGTAGAATGATCTGAATCTAACAGTGGCTTATATTTCAACATAGATATGCACTGCGTAAATAAGTGACACATAACTATAAGTGATTACCCAAAGGTTGTTAATTGTGTTTAAATTTTCATGCAAAGTAATTTCAGTTTGGCGTCTCCTTTTTCGAAAATCTATCGTTCTTAACTTTGGTATTATCTTGAAGTTGTTTCTAATAAGTCTTTCCGTCTTTGTGAATGTCATGAAATAACTTTTAAGAGTATAACTACCGCCTTGTCCATGCATCAAGTTTCATCCGAATCGTCGTCAACCAATGCTAGTCGCAGCTAGGTAAACATTTTCCTTGTGATTGTAAAACTAATGAAGACACAGTTATAATTACTCTAATTTTTAAAAAAACACAAAAATTTAATGAAATTATGTATGTCACATATATTGTTAACGTCAATAATCGTAAATCCGGTTGCCTATTTTCGAACTAATGACGTCATTTATCATAACTGAGATTGAGCGACTTGTTATAGACAAAATCTTATGTGGAATTTTTGCTTTTGGGCGATACTCATATACCAAGGTTTATGTACCTATCAAAAAAATTTTCATCTAGATCTCGAAATCTGACTTACCGTTACATCAAACTTATCCAGTACTAATCTGTCGATCTAATAAAAAAAATCCCCAAAATAAATACTTTAAAAGTGTGCATTAAAATTTTGTTGTTAAATCAATTTGAATAAAAAGAATATTTTAAAGGAAATTTTAATGTCATTGATGTAATAAATGGTATGTATAAATGGGGGGTATCAAAGTCAAAGTATTAATATAGTTAGTTCTACGCCTGTTAAAAGTTTACCGTGGTGAATATGGCGTGGGGAAAGTTAGCTGTAAGCTTGATATATTGAAATAATATTAGAGTTCATTGACGTGATCATGATGTGCAACTAATGAATAGGACCTTAGTTTGAAGGGGAACAATAATTGAAAATATTTAATAGTATTCAGCTTGAAGGAATATTTTGATAAGCATTGACGCAACTATAAATTGGCGAGTTTCTTAGAGACATCAATTTTTTACCCAAACAGAAAAATTCTAACATTTTTCATTCTATTTATTCTATTTAGGGACATCATTTTCAAAGACATGAATAGACTTTCAGCTGACGGGCGCTCCAATACGTTGGCCACACCAACCACCCCAAAACCCTACTTGGGGGGCAACAACAGCTAGTACATACATTAGTTCTTAAATAGACTTTAAATACTTTATCTTACAGTAAATGTAAACACATTACTTTCGCTGTGGATCAATGATTTTCTAAGCATTACTGTAAAATATTTATCGAAGAAAAGCCGATCATTAAAGGTTTATAGTAAAAGTCACTTTACTAAACATTAAATTTTCATCTGAACTCAATTATCGAAATTTATAATATTATTTTAAGACGCATGAGACAATGGTTTTTTATTAGATATTTAATTTTTTTTATTAATAATGACAATAACAACAATGAAATAGCCACTCACGGTGATTCACCAGGCAAAACAATGTCAACGCAAGTTGTAGTCCAGACATTGTTAAAATCATTCAACGAGAAAAATGTATCCGATTTTGTTGACTAAACTGATTAATGTCAACTGAAAACCCTAAATGAAAGTTAAATCAGCTATTCTAATATTATTGTAAACAGATTCAAAGTGGACGCTTGACAGGCTGTTTTGTTTGTTAGTGTGGGGAAAATAAACATTTCATCACGTGGTAAATATGTTAGAGATTGCCTTCAAGGAATAATATTTCAAATTGACCTTTATCTGTTAATAAAACTGTTTTGTAAAAGAAAATCATAATATTTAGTTTCTCTACTTCGGTCTTTATAAATCTTAAATAATTAGTTGGTTTCTAAAATATTAAAATTAATATCCCTATTGCCTCAAAGGTTAAGCTTGACTGTCATGTAATTAGACACCTCTTTACCTCACCCTAATTGTTTATGTCTTTACAATTGCACAGCGAAAGCAGATAGAGAATCTTGAAGACTGCACATTAATTAAATCTATCCTGACAACAACATTTGAAACTTGATATTTTCTACATTTTGCTTACAAACAACCTTAATCTACGTCACACGAATATGTGTGCTATATATATCCCCAGTGACGCAGACAATTTTGCTGAAGCTTTTTATTTCTTTAATTATTTTGTTGTTGTTGTTGTTGTTGTCCAGTTTCTTCCCCACTAAATGTATTATATTTCTAATGATATTTCTGTTTCAGTCGTTTAAGAGCCTCGTGGTATCATTGTTTCTTTGATCTATCCCCAACACTCCATTAGGGTTACCTTTCCCTTAATGCCACCTAATAATCCACACCCTCTGTAATTTCCTTCTTACTACATATTACTGGATCATGTAAAATGTAAAATTTAAATCCTCTCACCCTCTCAAACAAACAAACAAACAAACAAACAAACAAACTAAACAATAATATAATTTTGATATCATTTAAACTTACACATAAATTATATTAAGAATTAAAATGTATGGTCTGTACAAGAAATTTCTGTATATTGTTATATTGTTCATTATAAATATTGGTGGTCTATTATATCGACTTCATGCTTCGACTCACTAGACTATTAGAAAGATCCTCATCTTTCCCAGCGATTTATCAAGGCCTGTCTTAATTTAGTCGATACAAGGATTTATCAAAGCCTGCCTTAATGTAGTCGATACAAGGATTTATCAAAGCCTGCCTTAATGTAGTCGATACAAGGATTTATCAAAGCCTGCCTTAACGTAGTCGATACAAGGATTTATCAAAGCCTGCCTTAATGTAGTCGATAAAAGGATTTATCAAAGCCTGCCTTAATGTAGTCGACACAAGGATTTATCAAAGCCTGCCTTAATGTAGTCGATAAAAGGGTTTATCAAAGTTTGCCTTAATGTAGTCGATACAAGGATTTATCAAGGCCTGTCTTAATGTAGTCAATACAAGGTTTATCAAAGTCTGCGTTAATGTAGTCACTAAAAGCATTTATCAAAGCCTGACTTAAGGTGTTCAATACAAGGATTTATCAAGGCCTGCCTTAATGTAGACGATTGAAATTTGTTTTCATTTTATTAGAAACCCCTTAGTGAAATAGTAATTAATTTTTTTTTCAAACACGTTCGAAGAATTTTTTAAAAATATTTATACAATTTTACTTTATTACCTTGCTTAAAATCGATGTTTATTTTAATTATTTAAATACCTAAAAATATTATACTCCTACCATACATATCTGGTTACGAAGGATAAAGCTATTGCAATATGTTCTACTTTTCTTTTTGATCTTTCCGAAAGCTCTAAAGTCTAAAGTGATCTGTGTTAATTTGTTAAACGAATCATTGAATTTTAAAATTTGAAAAAACAAAAACAAAAAAACAATATATAGAGTAAGTTACCGCCTCGCGAACGCTATGTCGTAGCGAACACTATTTCATAAAGCGTTCTCTGTATTTTTATTTTCCGTCTAACACGAAAACGAACACCCGTAAGTCGAAAGTAGTTCTTTTTTCAATATCATTTCATCGTTTCGTTTGCAGGGACTCACTATTTTGTGAGTAAATGTGCGTAAACATTTTGATCCTTGCACCGTGCATGCTGTCAGCGTCCCTAGGAAGAACGAAGTTGATTTCCGGGTTAAGACTACTTTTCCTGTTCGCTTTGGTAAACACAATTGTTTGGTATTGCATTATCACTTAGAAATAGATCAGTAACCACGCTGTTAAACTTGACAATGATTTTTAATATCAATGTTCGTTTCGAAGGGGTGTTCGCGACGTAGTAAGTTTAACGTTGGATTTTACCTCGTACCGAACACTTTTATTCTGCAGAAAAATTTAGTTAAATATTTGTTTTATTGGAGGATATTACTTCGTTGCGAACCCTTTTTCATGTAGGAAAATTAAGCTTAAGATCTAGGTCTAGTCTATAGATCTATCTAGACTCCTATTTTATATTTGAATGAAAATTTTAATAGAATCTACAATATAATTATATTTCAGATTTAAAGCCATGTCTAGCATACGACAAAACCGATTGTGAATGAAACACAAGTAATCACCCAGACCATTATACAGGAAAACAGCCCATTTGAGAATGAAAATAAGTCTATCATTGACAAATCTTCCCTACCAGAATCATTACCTGCATTATCCCCACCACCAAAGTCCAATTTGTCTGCTGCACAACTTAAAGCACTCCATGACTATTCAAACTTTTTATATGATGAAATGGGTCGCAACCAATTTAATAAAAAATTTTGTCAACTGACAATGACAAGTACTGCAGGAGACAACCTTATCAAAGAGGAAGAAGAGAAATTTAACAAGTTTCAAGCCTTAGCTGTGGGGCTAATAGAAACGTGCAGTCTAGAAGAACCCAAAAACTGCACAGTCAAAGCTAACTTGACAGTAGATGACATTTTGAAGCTGCCTGCTTTTGTTAGAAGGAATAAAAACAAGAAGAAAACAGCAAATGCTCCAACCATGCCAAACTTGGTCAGTGGAGAAGAGTTTAGAGAAGCATTAAAAAAGAAAATAGCAGACGAAGAATAAATAGAAAAAAATAAACTGAAAAGAAAGATCGAGAGGGAAGAAAGCAAAAAGATAAAGGATGCACAAAAAGAGGCTACAAAAGGAAAAGAGAGCAAGAAAGGGAAGAAAAAAAAGACGCAAGAGAGAAGAAGAGCAGATTAAAATAAAGAAAATAGTGGAGTCCAAGAAAGTAAAGAAGTATACAGTAATAGATCTATCTGATAGCAGCAGTGAGGACCCACAGTTGGTTCAAACAATGGAGCTTGACATGGCTGCAGATGACATAGCTTTAGATAAAGAAGAGAATCTCTTGTTGGAAGGAATTTGTCATGGGTGCAAAAAAGGGGGAGGGACAGAGGTTTGGGTCCAATGTTATGTGTGTGAAAGCTGGTGGCATGCACAGTGCACGAAAAATTGTTCATCTTTGAAGCAAGGCACTTTTGTGTGCACCGTTTGCTGCCCTGACTAGACTATAGATTATAGATCTACCTATAGTATTATTTTGTACTAGGGGCAAGTACCCGGCTTCTCCCAGGTTTAACAACAACAGCAACAACAACAAAAACAACAACATCAACAAAACAACAAAAACAAACAACAAAAACAAAACAACAACAACTACAACAACAACAGCAACAAAAACAAACAACAAAAACAAAACAACAACAACTACAACAACAACAGCAACAGCAACAAAATAACAAAAACAAAACAACAACCCAAAATTAACAACAAAAAGACAATACAACAACTACAACAACAACAGCAACAACAACAAAGCAACAATAACAAAAAAAACAACTACAACAACAAAGCAACAACAACATGAAGGACATTGTCGTTGCAGGGAAAGGGATGTGGACAACAACAACAACAGCAATTTAACATTTAACAGCTCTTCATGCAGATCCGACTGAACCAAAGTTTTTAAGACACTCTTCACTTTTATATTTCCGACTGTTAAACCCGTTTTTGGTTGGACAAAATCAAATCCCAAACAAAGATAAATCCTTATTAATACAGGAGCAACTTATGGAAATATCCACAAATGGGTGGATTAAAGAAATGTTTGAACAAGCATACCAGAATTTTTGTTTACAAAAACAGATCCCAATATTATATTTTGCATTATGGGTTAGTGTACAGAAGTTGTTGACTGCTTTCTCGTCTTCGTATTTGGTAGAAGAAGGATTCAGTGAGGTAATGAACCTTACAGCAACAACAACAACAACAGCAACAACAACAGCAACAACAACAGCAACAGCAACAACAACAGCAACAACAACAGCAACAACAACAAAAACAAAACAACAAAACATCAACAAAACATCAACAACAAAACAACAACAAAACAACAACTACAACAACAACAGCAACAACAACAAAGCAACAACAACAAAACAACAACTACAACAACAAAAGCAACAACAACAAAGCAGCAACAACAAAACAATTATTTTATGGCGATAATCGCCTTCTTGCTAATCTCGACACCAAAATGTTTATTAATTTGCGTCATTATTTTACGTCTTAATGTTCAATAATTTTTATTTTATATAGCTCATATAGGGAAAAACTACATTTTGGGCCCCCGGGCCCCAGTATCTTATAGATATGGAACGAAACCTGTTTAATAACCTTTCCGGTATAATTTTGTGTACATGTACCAAATTTCACGTTATTTGGTTGTCTGGATCTTGAGTTACTAGGGGCAAGTACCCGGCCATGCCCGGGTTTAACAACAACAGCAACAACAACAAAAACAACAACAGCAACAAAACAACAAAATCAAACAACAAAAACAAAACAACAACAACTACAACAACAACAGCAACAACAACAAAGCAACAACAACAAAACAACAACTACAACAACAACAGCAACAACAACAGCAACAACGACAAAAACAACAACAGAAACAGCAACAGCAACAAAACAACAAAAACAAAACAACAACAAAAACAACAAAATTAACAACAAAACAACAACAAAACAACTACAACAACAACAGCAACAACAACAAAGCAACAACAACAAAACAACAACTACAACAGCAACAACAACAAAGCAACAACAACATGAAGGGCATTGTCGTCGCAGGGCAAGGGATGTGGACAACAACAACAACAGCAAAAACAACACAAAAGCAGCAACAGCAAAAGCAACAACAACAGAAACAACAACAGCAACAACAACAAAAACAACCACAAAAACAAAACAACAGCAAAAACAACAAAAGCAAAACAACAACAAAAACATCAACAACAAAACAACAACAAAACAACAACAACAACAGCAACAACAACAAAGCAACAACAACAAAACAACAACTACAACAACAAAAGCAACAACAACAAATCAACAACAATAGCAAAACAATTATTTTATGGCGATAGTTGCCTTCTTGTTAATTTCGACACCAAAATGTTTATTATTTTGCGTCATTATTTTACGTCTTAATTTTCAATAATTTTTATTTTATATAGCTCATATAAGGAAAAACTACATTTTGGGCCCCCGGCCCCCAGTATCCTTCTATACTAATAAAAGGCAAAGCCCTCACTCACTGACTCACTGATTCATCACTAATTCTCCAACTTCCCGTGTAGGTAGAAGCATGAAACTTTGGGAAGTTGTCGAGTAGCCTCTCGCAACGAAAATTGGAGTAAAAGAATTTTAAAAATAACACTCATGGGGGCCGGGGGCCCAAAAACGTTTTTTTTTCCTAATATGGCCTATATAAAATTTGAAAACCACCAATTCTCCTATTTCCCGAGTAGGCAGAAGCATGAAACTTTGGGAAGTTGTTGAGTACAATCCCGCTATGGTAACGGGAGAAAAAATATTTAAATTATCACTTCCTGGGGGCCGGGGACCCAAATGATGTTTTTTCCTTATATGAGCTATATAAAAACTAAAAATCACTAATTCTCCTATTTCCCGCGTAGGTAGAAGCATGAAACACTAGGTAGTTGATAAGCACACTTCCGCGATGGTAACAAGCGAAAAAAATATTTAAAATAACACTTATTGGGGTCCGGTGGCCCAAAGGTAGTTTTTTTTTATATAAAAAACGGACTCATCACTAATTCTCCAACTTCCCGTGTAGGTATTAGCATGAAACTTTGGGAACTTGCTGAGTACACTCTCTCAACGATAATTGGCGAATAAGAATTTTAAAATTCACACTGTTGGGGGCCCGGGGCCCAAAAACGCTTTTTTTTCCTTATATGGACTATATAGAATATGAAATCACTAATTTTCTCATTTCTCGAGTAGGCAAAAGCATGAAACTTTGGGAAGTTGTTGAGTAAAAACTAGCGATAGTGACAGGAGAAAAAAAAATTAAATTATCACTTCCTGGGGGCCGGGGGCCCAAATGAAGTTTTTTCCTTATATGAGCTTTATAAAAACTAAAAATCACTCATTCTCCTATTTCCCGTGTAGGTAGAAGCATGAAACACTAGGTAGTTGATAAGCACACTTCCGCGATGGTAAAAAGCTAAAACAATATTTAAAATAACACTTAATGGGGTCCGGGGGCCCAAATGTAGTTTTTTTCTAATATAAAAAACGGACTCATCACTAATTCTCCTACTTCCCGTGTAGGTATTAGCATGAAACTTTGGAAACTTGCTGAGTACACTCTCTCAACGATAATTGGCAAATAAGAATTTTAAAATTCACACTGTTGGGGGCCCGGGGCCCAAAAACGCTTTTTTTCCTTATATGGACTCTATAGAATATGAAATCACTAATTTTCTCATTTCTCGAGTAGGCAAAAGCATGAAACTTTGGGAAGTTGTTGAGTAAAAACCAGCGATAGCGACGGGAGGAAAATTAAATTATCACTTCCTGGGGGCCGGGGGCCCAAATGAAGTTTTTTCCTTATATGAGTTATACAAAAACTAAAAATCACAAATTCACCTATTTCCCGTGTAGGTAGAAGCATGAAACTTCGGGCAGTTGTTAAGTACACTTCCACGATGGTAACAGGTAAAAACAATATTTAAATTATCACTTAATGGGGACCGGGGGCCCAAATGTAATTTCTTCTTGTATTAAAACAGACTCATCACTAATCTCGGATTTACCGCGTAGGTAGAAGCATGAAACTTTGGGAAGTTGTCGAGTAGCCTCTCGCGACGAAAATTGGAGTAAAAGAATTTTAAAAATAACACTCATGGGGGCCGGGGGCCCAAAAACTTTTTTTTCCTTATATGGCCTATATAAAATTTGAAAATCACCAATTCTCCTATTTCCCGAGTAGGCAGAAGCATGAAACTTTGGGAAGTTGTTGAGTACAATCCCGCGATGATAACGGGAGAAAAAATATTTAAACTATCACTTCCTGGGGGCCCGGGGCCCAAATGATGTTTTTTCCTAATATGAGCTTAATAAGATTCATTACTGGAGAATATTCGAAACTGACAAGAGTAACACTATTAGTTAAATCATTAAACCTTGAAACACTAGAGGATAGAAGAACCAAGAGCAAAGTAGTAATCATACATAAAGCAATTAATTCTAATTTAGAAATACAACACAAAGATAACTTAATACAACCCTCAGATAGACATAAGGATAAAAACACCTTTCTTATTCCGTATGCAAGAACAAACACATACAAATTTTCCTTCTTCCCGTCCGGAATTCGGGCGTGGAATGGGTTGCCTGAAGAATCCAGGAAAACCAACACTTTATCAACATTTAAATCTCTAATAAAAATGCAGGACTAAACACAAACCATAGATAAGCGTAGGACGCAATAATCTTCTGTATAGAAGGAGCGTCTGTAAACAGATAAGATAAGATAATAAAAACTAAAAATCACTAATTCTCCTATTTCCCGTGTAGGTAGAAGCATGAAACACTAGGTAGTTGATAAGCACACTTCCGCGATGGTAACAAGCGAAAAAGATATTTAAAATAACACTTAATGGGGTCCGGGGGCCCAAATGTAGTTTTTTTCTTATATTAAAAAACTGACTCATCACTAATTCTCCAACTTCCCGTGTAGGTATTAGCATGAAACTTTGGGAACTTGCTGAGTATACTCTCTCAACGATAATTGGCGAATAAGAATGTTAAAATTCACACTGTTGGGGGCCCGGGGCCCAAAAACGCTTTTTTTCCTTAATATGGACTACATAGAATATGAAATCACTAATTTTCTCTTTTCTCGAGTAGGCAAAAGCATAAAACTTTGGGAAGTTGTTGAGTAAAAACCAGCGATAGCGACGGGAGGGAAAAAAATTAAATTATCAATTCCTGGGGGCCGGGGGCCCAAATGAAGTTTTTTCCTAATATGAGCTTTATAAAAACTAAAAATCACTAATTCTCCTATTTCCCGTGTAGGTAGAGGCATGAAACACTAGGTAGTTGATAAGCACACCTTCGCGATGGTAACAAGCGAAAAAAATATTTAAAATAACACTTAATGGGGTCCGGGGGCCAAAATGTAGTTTTTTTCTTATATGAGCTATATAAAACAGACTCATCATAGCATATATAACTTCCCGTGTAGGTAGGAGCATGAAACTTTGTGAAGTTGTTGCGTACCCTCCCGCAATGGTAGCAGACAAAAAAAATATTAAATTATCAGCTTGATAGGATCGCGGGAAGTGTGTCATTTTTTACTTTTAGCTTTTGTTTTTCTGCGGGACTAGGACAGACAGACAGACAAGACGGTGAAGTTAATATATGTATTATATCCATCATGATCCAGATTGAAATCAATTGGTGTTATGAATTTGTGTTTCGCGGATTCTCAACGTAACTGAGATACTAATTTCCGCAGCGAAGCGGGGGTATTTTGCTAGTCTATACTAATAAAAGGCAAAGCCCTCACTCACTGACTCACTGACTCACTGATTCATCACTAATTCTCCAACTTCCCGTGTAGGTAGAAGCATGAAACTTTGGGAAGTTGTCGAGTAGCCTCTCGCGACGAAAATTGGAGTAAAAGAATTTTAAAATAACACTCATGGGGGCCGGGGGCCCAAAAACGTTTTTTTTTCCTTAAATGGCCTATATAAAATTTGAAAATCACCAATTCTCCCATTTCCCGAGTAGGCAGGAGCATGAAACTTTGGGAAGTTGTTGAGTACAACCCGCGATGGTAACGGGTAGAAAAAATATTTAAATTATCACTTCCTGGGGGCCGGGGGCCCAAATTAAGTTTTTTCCTTATATGAGCTATATAAAAACTAAAAATCACTAATTCTCCTATTTCCCGTGTAGGTAGAAGCATGAAACACTAGGTAGTTGATAAGCACACTTCCGCGATGGTAACAAGCGAAAAAAATATTTAAAATAACACTTAATGGGGTCCGGTGGGCCCAAATGTAGTTTTTTCTTATATAAAAAACTGACTCATCACTAATTCTCCACTTTCCCGTGTAGGTATTAGCATGAAACTTTGGGAACTTGCTGAGTACACTCTCTCAACGATAATTGGCGAATAAGAATTTTAAAATTCACACTGTTGGGGGCCCGGGGCCCAAAAAACGCTTTTTTTTCCTTATATGGACTATATAGAATATTAAATCACTAATTTCTCATTTCTCGAGTAGGCAGAAGCATGAAACTTTGGGAAGTTGTTGAGTACAACCCCGCGATGGTAACGGGAGAAAAAAAATTTAAATTATCACTTCCTGGGGGCCGGGGGCCCAAATGAAGTTTTTTCCTTATATGAGCTGTATAAAAACTAAAAATCACTAATTCTCCTATTTCCCGTGTAGGTAGAAGCATGAAACACTGGGTAGTTGATAAGCACACTTCCGCGATGGTAACAAGCGAAAAAAAATATTTAAAATAACGCTTAATGGGGTTCCGGGGGCCCAAATGTAGTTTTTTTCTTATATAAAAAACTGACTCATCACTAATTCTCCAATTTCCCGTGTAGGTATTAGCATGAAACTTTGGGAACTTGCTGAGTACACTCTCTCAACGATAATTGGCAAATAAGAATTTTAAAATTCACACTGTTGGGGGCCCGGGGCCCAAAAACGCTTTTTTTCCTTATATGGACTATATAGAATATGAAATCACTAATTTTCTCATTTCTCGAGTAGGCAAAAGCATGAAACTTTGGGAAGTTGTTGAGTAAAAACCAGCGATAGCGACGGGAGGAAAAAAAATTAAATTATCACTTCCTGGGGGCCGGGGGCCCAAATGAAGTTTTTTCCTATATGAGCTATACAAAAACTAAAAAATCACAAATTCTCCTATTTCCCGTGTAGGTAGAAGCATGAAACTTGGGTAGTTGTTAAGTACACTTCCACGATGGTAACAGGTAAAAACAATATTTAAATTATCACTTAATGGGGGCCGGGGGCCCAAATGTAGTTTCTTCTTATATTAAAACAGACTCATCACTAATCTCGGATTTACCGCGTAGGTAGAAGCATGAAACTTTGGGAAGTTGTTGAGTAGCCTCTCGCGACGACAATTGGCGTAAAAGAGTTTTTAAATTAACACTCATGGGGGCCGGGGGCCCAAAAAAGTTTTTTTTTCCTTATATGGCCTATATAAAATTTGAAAATCACTAATTCTCCTATTTCCCGAGTATGCAGGAGCATGAAACTTTGGGAAGTTGTTAAGTACAATTCCGCGATGGTAACGGGAGAAAAAATATTTAAGTTATCACTTTCTGGGGGCCGGGGGCCCAAATGAGCTTTATAAAAACTAAAAATCACTAATTCTCCTATTTCCAGTGTAGGTGGAAGCATAAAACTTGGGGTAGTTGTTAAGTACACTTCCACGATGGTAACAGGTAAAAACAATATTTAAATTATCACTTAATGGGGGTCGGGGGCCCAAATGTTTTTTTCTCAGATAAAAAACTGACTCATCACTAATTGTCCAACTTTCCGTGTAGGTAGAATCATAAAACTTTGGGAAGTTGTTGAGTAGCCTCTCGCGACGAAAATTGGCGTAAAAGAATTTTACAATTTACAATCATGGGGGGCCGTGGGCCCAACAAACTTATTTTTCCTAATATGGCCTTTATAAAATATTAAAATCATCAATTCTCCTGTTTCCCGAGTAGGCAGAAGCATGAAACTTTGGGAAGTTGTTGAGTACAATCCTGCGATGGTAACGGGAAAAAAAATATTAAATTATCACTTCCTGGCGGCCGGGGGCCCAAATGAAGTTTTTTCCTTATATGAGCTTTATAAAAATTAAACATCACTAATTCTCCTATTTCCCGTGTAGGTGGAAGCATGAAACTTTGGGCGGTTGTTGAGTACCCTCCCGCAATGGTAGCAGACGGAAAAAAATTAAATTATCAGCTCAATAGGATCACGGGAAGTGTGTCATTTTTTTACTTTTCGTTTTTGTTTTTCTGCGGGACTACAACAGACAGACAGACAAGACGGTGAAGTTAATATATGTATTATATCCATCATGATCCATTTTGAAATCAATTTGTGTTTTGAATTTGTGTTACGCGGGTTCTCAATGCTTACTGAAATCCTAATTTACCGCAGCAATGCGCGGGTATTTTGCTAGTCTTATATATATGGAACGAAACCTGTTTAATAACCCTTCCGGTATAATTTTGTGTACGTGTACCAAATTTCACGTTATTTGGTTGTCTGGATCTTGAGTTATTAGGGAACAGACAGACAGACAGACAACAAATGTGTCTTATATATATAGAGATTAGGGAACAGACAGACAGACAGACAACAAATGCGTCTTATATGTATAGAGATATATAGATCTAAGTGATTAGGGCTCTAATTTCTTTAATAAACGTTTATTACATTATTATTGACATCTCCAGTGTTATTTGTTGACTCCATTAACTAAAAATTGATTCTTTGATGATTTTTGTTTTGTGTCTGCTTTGAGGTAAAAGTGTCTGCTTTGAAGTAAATTAAGCAAAAAAGTGTTTGGCAGGCGGTAGCTAACTGGGTCAGCTAAAATTGGACTTTACACTCTAGCCCCGCATTGTAATACAAGAATGCTGTGTCATTATAGTAGCCTTGTTGTCATACTACTTGTAGGTACTTTCGTTTTTACCTTGTGTCGAACGGTTTAGTAACTAGGGCATGAAAGCCAAAAATGGTGCTATTTTTAGCGTATGGCGTTCGCGAGGTGGTAAATTACTCTATTTATCTGACACTGAATCAATAGATGTTACGACTTCCGGTTTTGTGAGCAATCACGTATTTCTATAGAGCTAAGTTTTAATATATTTTCATATATTCATAATACTAAATCCTTTTCAAAACACTCAACTAATCTTTATTTAACCAATTAATAAAAATATTAGCTGTTTAATAATATTATGTTATATATACTATGATATTTTATAATAAAATTACTAAACCCTATGTAGGTGGCCATTGTGTTGTTGTTGTTATTCTTTTGGACGTCTCCTAACTTTAACTGATTACATAAAATAAAAGCACCAATAAACCTTCCAAATAACTTAGATTACTAGGTGTAGAATTCATAATTTATAAATTCAAATTTAAATTTAATTGAAATTAAATAAATTGGAACAAATAAACAAACTTCAACAAAATTATACTATACATAACTATAACTAATATTATTTTAATAATTATAATATATCTTACGCCTTGCCTTCTTAAACCTAGCCTAACCCGAAAATGAGAACTTTAATCTTAGTCTTATTAATAGCCACAATACTTCTAAGGGCATTAACATCAACCAAAACACATCCTAAAAAAATATATAAAGGTAAAAAAATGATTTTTAAAAACCACGTAGAAACGTGGGGCAGGCGCTTATGAGGTTCAACATATGCAGCTCACTCATACTCTCACGTATAGATCTCTCTTTTGCCTTCTAAATTAGAAATCTTTAATTTTTATACCAAACACCCGCCCCACGTTTTTAGTTACATTAAATGAAAGTACTTGAACTTTTTACAAGTTTTAAATTATTTTCTTCTTTTTAGTCCGTTTGTAAAAAGTGGTTTTTAAAAATCATTTTTTTACCTTTATGTATTTTATTCTTTTTAGTCCACTAATAAAAACTTGGTTTTTAACAATATTTTTTTACCTCTATTTATCTTACCAAACACCTAACAAGCGCCGCCCGACGTTTTAAAAACATTGTGATGTGGTCACGGGGGGAACTCACGGATGTCAACAAAAGCCGACGGTACCGATGCCAATATATAGACTATAGATAAATTAAAAAGTTCAATAATTTAATAACGGTACTTTCGATCGATCTGAAATTTTAGTACAATGCATTGTCATCCAAGATCTATCTGTGGTACAATTTACAGATCTCTAGGACCATCAGAAGAGGTTCAATTTCACGTTGGCAGATTTGAAAAAATCTTGGACAAACCAACAAAACAACAAACAATGCCACAGGAACGAAAGCGAGTTAATCAAAACGTGATAATAAAACAAACCCGTAAAAACAAAGTTTTTGACTATAAATCCCTTATATATGAGACATAACTAACAGTATTGATTATTTTCAAACGCGACAAATATTTACAGACTGAATCTGTCTTAACTCAACTTTGCTTCACAACCCTGGGGGTGGGTGGGAGATGGGAAAAGTCTGGTAACCGATCGCTTGATCGAGCTCAGGGTGACACGTAAAATATAAACAAAAGCACGCCGGTACTTCGATGGGTCGCGTCAACGCGTCAACTCAAACTCTCACGTGGGAAAAATACAATAACAAACAGTGAATTTGAATTACATACGTTATATTAGGATAAACTAAAAATGCATTAATTTAATTACGGTACGTTCAAGCGATCTGAAATTTTGAAACGATGCATTGTTAGGTGAGCCGGGGCCGTGTGCCAAATTTTAGCTTGATGGCTTCACGGGAAGTGGGTAATTTTTGACTTTTGTTTTTCCGCCCGCCCAAGACAGACAGAGAGAGATGACGAGACGCCGGTGAAGTTAATATAAGGGATTTAAAAATCAGAGTATTATATCAATAATTATAAACCACCACATTACAAAGCACACTGACAAAACCTCTAAATTAAGCACGATAAAGGAAATTACCTTCAAACAATGGAAACATAAAATATGAAGATATAGGCAAAAGCACTTAATTTTAATTTACTCTTCTCCGGCGACATAGAACCTAAACCAGGCCCAGTATCATCTAATGCCAAATTTGTATTAAGACATGAACTATCAAACAAGGAGCCATTCAGTGTGACACCTGCAATGAATGGTACTACACAGTATGTCTGCATACTAACACACCAAAGTACACAGCAATAGGCCTAGGAAATAAATATGCACCATGGCACTGCATACATTGTGGGTTGCCCCAAATCAGTTCAGATTTTTTTAGGTATAGGGTCCTGATCACCACAAAGTCTTATAGTGTTTTGGCTAATCCTATTATAAATAACCCACTAGATAAAATGAAACCTGCCACTCAAACCCATACAAATAACCATAAAAAATAAATATAATAATACTAATAGTCAAAACATTCTCAAGACACTAATAATTGATTTCCAAGGCATAAAAATAAAATTCCAGATTTGGAGCTACTTATAAAAACAGAAGAACCAGAAATAATTGCTTTTTCTGAAACTTGGTTGAACCCCAACACATATAACTCGGATATTTTTATCAGCAATTATAATATTTTTAGAACATATAGACCAGACAATTATGGAGGATTGCTGCTTGCAATTAAATCAAATATCATAGCTGAAGAAATTACTACACAACCAAATTGTAATATAGAGTCCGTTTTTTGTAAAATAGTTACACCAAACTCAGCACCACTTATTGTAGGAAGTATATATAGACCACCGAATACAAACCTAGAATACATGAAGAATATTTGCAGTCAATAAACTCTCATTAAAGAAAATCATGAAAATGCTGTACTTTGGATTATGGGGGAATTAAATCTTCCAGATATGAATTGGAAAAATTATACAATTGATAACCAGCAAACTAATAAAGTTAGGGCTGCGGAAATAAACGATTAATTTATCGATTAATTATTAATTCCTTTTAACGATCTATATATATTTTAACGATTAATCAACCCAACACTTAGAAATGTACTGGAAGTCAATAACTACAATATTTTGGCCGATAAATATAAACTATTTTCCGGACGATTACACGTACATTTTGGTTATAAACTATTGACAGACCTGAGTGTTCAAAATGTGGATAAAGGTTATTGTGTCTATTGAGAGAAATCGTTTGCCTACCATGCAATTTTCCCTCTAAGTCTAAGCTTCGTTGATCCGTGTCAAAGTTAAAAAGAAAGTGTGCAAAGTTGTAAAATATCCATTTTTTGTGCAAAATTTTACAAAATTTGCTGCGTGGTGATTCTAAACTCTTGCGTGGCGTTGGTCAAATATATGTGCAGCCGCACTGCTTAAAGGGAACATTGCTACCATGGTTCTAACACTTCGCTTACACATCACCTGCAAACCAAACATCCACTATAGTATCAGAAACTTCAGCTGAGACAATTTAAAGCTATTTGAATGACTGTTCCGCTTGGCTAGTTATATCGTCAATTAGACCCGCTCATCACTTGAACCAAATAATGTCAACAGTCCAACGCCTCGCCAAATGGATATGACGGTCACCTAAGGCACACTGGAACTGGATAGATCAGACCCACGTTGCATTGATGAACAGGAACAACACTCACGGCACACTGGACGTGGATATAAAAGGCCCACGTTGAGTTGATATACAGGAACAGCAATCACGTTACACTGGATGTTGATATAACAGGCCCCAGGTGCGTTGATTGACAGGAACAGCCCCAACAGCACACTGGATGTGGATAAACCAGGCCTACGTTGCGTTGATGGACCGGAACACCATCCACAGCACACTGGATGTGGGATAGGCTAGGTGTACGTTGCGAAGATTGACTGGAACAGCACCCACATCACACTTTTGGATAAAACAGGCCCACGTTGCGTTGAACTACAGGAACGGCACCGCGAAAGCACACTGGAAGTGTGTAGAACAGGCCCCAGTTGCGTTGATTGACATGAACCTCACCTAGACCATACTGGACGTGGGTAGAACAGGTATGCGTTGCGTTGATCTACAGGAACGGCACTTACACCAGACTGGACGTGGTTAGAACTGGCCTACGTTATTTGATGAATATGACTATGAGCGGCCTCGACAGCACACTGGACGTGGATATAGCAGGCCTTCTCTGCTTTGATCTACAATAACGGCACCTACACGATACTGGACGTGGGTAGAACAGGCATGCGTTGCGTTGAAAGACTGAAGCGCCACCGACCACACGCTGGTCACTGAGCACGGTAGAGCGGACTATGACACTAACCTTGTTTGAAGGACGTCTGATGTCTACCGTAAACTTAAGTTGCTTGCTGCCTCGGTCAACAAATCCTAGACGTAGCCCCCAATGGCACTTCGTTGTTCTGGGTATTTGTATGACTACAAGGACAGGCTAAACGCGATGTAAATCCAACGCCATTAGAACATTCAGAAGTTTAATAGCATCCAACAATGTCTTTCCACACGCAAACACAGAAATCTTCTATCTGACTTTAGACTATCCACCATCCCTTCGTCACGTTCACTATCTCGCGTTAAATCTTCTCATGTTACGTCATAGTGTTCAATCCAATGCGCACCGCACCCCAGACTAGTAAAAAAACTTACACATCGGGAAAACCACATTAACTATAATATTTACCTGACAAATGCCTCAGTGCTAACTTATGTTTCCTTAGTCGCTTATGCAAAGACATTGAAAAACTACGGTTTTTATAATTTGATGACGTTATCAGTTACTTTGCTTTGTCAAAGCCAGAAAGAAACTATTTTAGTTTAATAAAATTCCTTAATAAATAAAACATGTTTGAATAGATTATATAATAAGGCAATTAAAAGAATTGTTTTCTCTCTTTAGCAGAGTTTGCATTTTAAAATTTGTTGTGAGTAAAAAATCATTTTTAGTTAAATATTATTTCTCGATCTATATATTTCATGATTATATTTGGCACTGACAGAATGTCTGGACTTAAAAGGGGCCCCAAATCCCAAATAACTTAGGGCCTCATCAATTCTGAATAAGACTTTCATTATTTAGGGATATTTTAAAATGTTTATAAAAATGTTATATTATCTTCAAAATGTGAAGTGCAGTGGTAGAAAATTTTAGAAAAATGAACAGAGAGGATGTCAATATCTAGTAAATAGAGTTAAACACAAAACAATTTTATGGCATTGGTAGGTTTTATGTAGGTTTTATTGATTATAGGATGTGTAAATAAAAATGTTAACTGATAAAATAAACATCGGGATAAGATTTAAACTGGTTATACGGGATATTTGAAATCCGTTGATCAGTTACAATCAATAAAAAAAATCAAATGTCGTGAATAGTCTTAATGTATTTTATATGAAGATAGCTAATTATTTTTTATATTTATATTTTGCTGATTTATTTGGATTTTTTAAATTTATTATTTTTCAGCGTGTGAAAGACTACAAGTGTGTTATTCCGAATGCCAATCCTTGCTAAGCCGGATCCATAGTTATTTATTGGAAAATTTTCTTTGTTTTTAAATTAAATTAATCTCTTATTGCATTAATTATGTTGTTCCCCAATGTTTTAAAATTCAATTGATATATTATTGAATTTATTGTGTTGCTTCCAAACTGCTCTTTATCGTGCGTAAATTGTCTCGAAATTAGAGCATTACATTTTCTATTTGTATACTTCTAAACCAACTATAAGTTGCATTTTTTAGTGCAAAATCTAGTTCTATTACAACCAGAAAGCCTAACTTAAATCATAATATTCATAGAGATCTTAACAAACAATAAGTGACATATTTTCAAGTAGGGTACAGTCGGATAGAGTTTTTGACTATTTGCCGGATCAGGATAGTTTGTCCTAATATTTGCCGAATCCGGATTCCGGATCCGAATATCTCCCCATTTAAGTGTAAGAGGGTGTACTTTACTACTTAATAACTAATATTTAACACTATTTATAAAAAAATATTTATTATCCAACAAATAGATAGTAGCTGCTATCTAAATTGATCGTTTGTGACACTTTCAACGTCAACGATGAACATTTTACAATTAATTAAATGAACGAACTGGTACCAAGTTCAATGAACTTTGTATCGTGTACCAAGCGAACAGTGTTATACTGAGTGTAGTGTGGTGTACAAGAAGTCGTGATTAAGAGCCATAATAAAAACTATTCTTTTATTCAGACAATTAATTCAGACGTTTAATATATTTTCTTAGTTAACATAGTTTGTTTTCTTTCGCAATGAAGTAATATCTATACTTATATCTTTTTAAATTAATATTTTTTTCTCGTATTGAAATTGATTGTTTTACAATTTTTTGCATGACTTTGAATGATTTCATAATTAACACTTGTTAATTGGTTTATTTTGTTCTATATTAATAATTGAATGTATAACTTAATTTTTTTCCTAACTTATTTTGTATAATTATAATATTCACAAAAGACTAGAGTTTTAAAATTATATAGCGGAATAAGATATAACACATGAGACAAGCAACATTTTTATTTAGGTGAATTTATAATATAAAAACAGGATATTAGTAGGCCTGACAAGACGTAACACAACAGCGAACGTTTCGGCATTTTTATTTCTAAGTTCACAAATGAAATCACAATTGCAAATGTCATTTAAATTTCAACTGGAAAAAAAAACAACAACAAAGAATATAAAATTATTACAATGCTATTTTTTTATATCATTTAAGTAAAATGTTTAAATGTAAATACTGAATTGAAAGTATTGAATAATTGACTACTGTAAGCGTACTAGTCAATGACAAAGAAGTTAAAAACGAAAACTGACACTCAGCCTGTCCCAGTTTCCGAGGCTCCTGTTTAACTATAAAGTTAATAGTATAAACTAATAATTAAAATTAAACTGAAAATTAATATTTTTAACATAAATTATTATTTAAAAAAATAAAATTAATATATCAGCTATAATAATGAACATAATTTAATGACATGAGTAAATAAAATAGTTGCTAATTAGAAGTTACTAGTAAGTTGTAACATAGTACTCAGTAGTACTTGTTGCCTTTAAGTTTGAAGTTTGTTTCTTTAATTTCTTAAGTTTCGGAAAATTAAGTGTTTGTCATACCCAAATTCATTTTCTAGAAGAAAAATATCCCAAGTTTGTTCGGCGACAAGCGAGAAGGCTTATCATCATTTAACTGAATGCTCTCTCACTATCCATTCTTGTTAAATGTACTGATTTCTGTTTTTTACTTTTTATGTATTGGTTTATAAACTTATTAATTTAATTTGAATTAACAAATTTGCTAAACAAGCCTTTGCTTGGGGATGCTGTGGCCGAGTGGCAGCGCGCTCAACTGGCGTACCGATGGTCACGGGTTCGAATCCATGTGAAGGCAAGGATTTGTTCCCGGGGACTAGGGCGTCCCTGAGTCACCCAGCTCCGAATGTGTACCTCACACAAGTTAGGCGGCTGTGTAATGCGTGGAACCAACAGAGCCGTGGACTGTGAACGCTGCATCACTTGCCAACAGATCATCTGTCATGGCCTGTGGACGCAATTATCTTCTGCATAGAAGGAGCGTCTGTAAAGATAAGATAAGCTTAGGGCCCCCACCTTCTTTGGGGATTCAGGATTTTTTTTCATATCACTGACATTGAATATCTGGACTTCAAAAGAACCCCCATATCTCAAATAGCCTAGGTCCCCATCAAGTCTAAATCCGGCCCACTGCTCACTCATTCTCTTATGTGTTGTAACAAACCACTGTTATTATTATTAACTTTTTCAATGGAATGCTACAGTAAAGCACTATTGAAAATAATATTTGATGATAGGCTACAATTTAGATAAATATAACTTCCCGACATATCGCAAAATACCCAACCTTGCAACCCTCGTAGATTCAAATTAAAATCTTGTATTTTCTTGACCTAGTTATAGAGATCCGCAATTCTTACTCATCAACCTAGATCTTTCAACAAACCAAATATTTTGATTGATTATAGTTATGGACAGTACCTAAGTTCTACTACCTTTTCTAGGTGAAACAGCATTGTACTTCATGACTGATAGCACCTGAGATAGTATTTATTTAGTTGAAAATATACTATTTTATTTATTGTTATTTATTTTAATTTCCATAATAATAAAAATTGATCACATTTTTATTTTTATTTTTATTTTATATTAAACCTTGCACGAACCCCTAAAATTGTTCAGGGACCCCCAAATCAATTTTAATTTTCCACGGACCCATTGAATGGTACCGGTGAACCTTGGGGATCCGTAGGGACCACTTTGGGAGCCACTGAATTAAATCATTAAACATTGAAAAACTATAGGATATAATAACCAAGAGCAAAGTAGTAATCATACATAAATCAATTAATTCTAATTTAGAAATACAACACAAAAATAACTTAATACAACCCTCAAATAGACATAAGGATAAAAACACCTTCCTCATTCCGTATGCAAGAACAAACACATACAAAGCCTCGTTTCCCCCGTACGGAATTAGGGCGTTGTATGGGTTGCCTGAAGCAACCAGGAAAACCAACACTTAATCAAGATTTAAAACTCTAAAAAGAATACAGGACTAAACACAAACCATAGATAGTGTAAGACGCTTGATCTTCTGTATAGAAGGAGCGTCTGTAACACATAAAATAAGATAAGTAGCTACTTAAAATATATACTAGGGGGCGGATATCTGGCATGCCAGATATCCGGACCGGATATCAGGATTTCTGCCACTTTCCAAATTGTCCAAATACTTAAGGGAGATCCGAATAGGATCCAGATATCAATTGTGATTAGACTTGCGAACTTAAAAATAAAAATGTTGCTTGTCTCACGTGTTATATCTTATTCAATCTTATAATTTTTAAACTTTAGTATATTGTCAATATTATAATTACACAAAATAAGTTAAGTAACAAACTAAGCTATGCATTAAATTATTGATATATAACAAACAAACCAAAAAAATTAATAAGCGTTGATCATGAAATCATTCAAATCCATGCAAAATATAGTAAAACAATCCATTTCAAGACGAAAAAAAAATATTAAGTTAAAAGTTACAAGTATAGATATTACTTTACTACATAAGAAAACAAACTAAGTTAACTAACCGCTATAAACTTAAATCATCTCAATTAAAGAACAGTTTTTATTATGGTTCTAGATCACGACTTTTTGTACACTACACTACACACTCAGTACAACATCCTTCGCTTGGTACACACTACACAGTTCGTTGAACTTCGTTCAAGTTCGTTCTTTCAGATTATTGTTAAATGTTCATCGTTGACGTTGACAGTGTCACAGACTGTCATAGTAGATAGCAAATACTCTCCATATGTTGAATAATACATATTTTAATAAAAAGCATTAAATAACTAAATAGAAAGAAGTAAAGTACACGCCCTTAGCTTGCCCTTAAATGTTGAGATATCCGGAATTCGGATTTGGAAAATGTTAGGGACAAACTATCCGGATCCGGCAAGTAGTACAAAACCATATCAGGCCACCACTTAATAAATGCCATGTAAAAAAAGGAAATAGGGAAACTATGCATACTTATTTCAATTACAGAAGAGGCAAACGATGTTAAGTAATACAAATAATTGCGAAAATAGATGCAATTAGATTAATCGTTTCTTAAATTACAAGAAAAAATAAAAATGAAAAATAAAATCTATGAAAAAAGCTTTTTCTGTATATCTTTTAGTTTTGTATAAATTCTTAAAAAAAGACTAAAAGTGATATCCCAAATATTTATTTTAAAAAAAATTAATTTGACAAAACTCGTGTGATTAGTCTAGTCAGTGGATCCCAAACTTTTTTGACCCGTGGACCCCTTTTTTAATTAAAACTTGCCCACGGACCCCAAGCAGTGGTGTAGTGGATCAGGATTTATGTACTTATGACAGTGATCTTGGTAAACCATGCTTATATTTATTACCAAAAAGACACAAGCTGGGAAACCCTGGAAGACCAATTGTCTCCGCCTGCTCATGTCCTATCGAATTAATTTCAGATTTTTCGGATACGTTTTTTCAACCTATTGTTGCAAATTTACCATCATATATTAAGGACACTGACACCAGCCACATGATAAAATCTCTGGATTCTTTGGCCTTACCTAATGATGATCATATACTATTTACAATGGACGTTTCATCATTGTACAAGTCAATTCCTCACGCTGATTGCCTCTCTGCAATCTCATTTTTTCTTAAAAAGAAGGCGAATCTCAAGATCACCAAAGGTGCCATGCTACGATTGACTGAGCTGGTTCTTAATTTAAACTCGTTTGAGTTCAACGGGCAGCTTTTTGATCAAATTAGTGGAGTTGCTATGGGAACGAAGATGGGACCAAGTTACGCATGTATATTTATGGGCCATTTAGAACACCTATGGAGTGAAAATTACAAAGGTATCTCTCCAGAGTACTACAGGAGATACATTTACGATTGTATAGGAATAACAAAAATGGATATGCAACAATTGCAAAGTTTCATTGACTTCGTTGGTAATTTTCATTCTTCAATCAAATTTACTTCAACCATCCATAAGAGTGCTGTCAATTTTTTGAACATATAAATTAAATTAAAAGAAAACAAAATATCAACATCAATATTTTACAAGTCTGCAGACAGCCATAGTTTCCTTATGTACACATCGTCCCATCCTCAATCTTGTAAGAACGCTATTCCAACTATTGAGACTTAAAAGATTCTGCAGTGATGAGGCAGACTTTTTGGAGAAAAGTAATGAAATGCTTGATTTTTTTCAAAGGAGGTCATACCCGGAAACAGTTTTAATATCAGCTGTCAATCGAATTAAAGGCATGACCAGACAGGACACATTTACATCATCTGTTTCTGATAAATATGATCAATTTAAATTTATTTTAACTTTTCATCCCCATAATTTTAAAGCCCGCCAGGTGATTCTCAAAAACCGACCAATCCTTGTGGCTAACCCTCTAACTCAGCAGGTCTTCAAAAAACCTCCTCTTTTTGCTTTCCGGAGAGATAGAAGCCTGAGAGATATACTTGTAAGAAGTCACCTTCCCACAATGATTGCACATTTTGGAACAAAAGGTTGCAACCGAAACCGTTGCAATACTTGTCCATATGTGATTGAAATTAACCAAATTTCTTTCCCTCTTGAAAACTTCATAATAAAAGATGGATTCACTTGCACAAGTCGCAAGAGGTGTAATAAAATTTACGTGGGTGAGACTTTTCGTCGTCTTGGAGATCGGTTTCGAGATCACATGTATAATATAAATAAACAGGCTCAATATCCTGTATCTAAAAATTTTATCAGTGTTGACCATAACGGTATTTCAGATGTTGCATTTACTGGTATTTTATATGCAAACAATACCCATGATAGGATCCACATGGAAAATAGAATTATAAAACGATTTGGTACGTTGGCTCCATATGGAATTAACCAAATTCACAATTTTACCTAACTGCAGAATCTTTTTCCCGTTGTGGTTTTAATTGTAACTTTAGATAATCCCTTCATTTTTCTAAACCCTGTGTCCTTGTTTGTTTTTCTTTTTCCTTTCATTTTATTTTTCATGAATATTTTTAATTGTTTTATGATATAATATGTTTCAGAATTTAAATATATTTAAGTACCTATTTTATGTTATTTTACTGATGAAGGCATTAGCCGAAACGTCTATTGTCGTTTTAGTTTAAAATAAAGCTCAACTTTATTGTTTTAATTGCACAATTTGTTTGTGTATTTTGTATTTGATTTAAAAGCTTTATCGCAGTCCCATTCTTTATGATAAATTAATTTCAAATTATAACTTTTGTTGAAAATAAAATTTAAAAAAAAGAATGATTTGGATGAACGTGCTGAGATTTTATGAGAGGATGTATGTCCAGCTTTGTGAGTAGCAACCCGAAATCCCCCGCGAGCAGTACTTTTTAGTTGGTTTCTATTTTTAACACGTTTTTCTTAATTTGCTTTCGTTCCTGTCTGTTCGCAAAATTTCAAATATTAAAACGTAAAATTAAAGCACTTCTGATGGTCCTACAGATCTAAAAGCTTATCTCCGATAGGTCTTGGATGACAATGCATTGTATCAAAATTTCAGATTGATCGAATGTGTCGTAATTAAATTAATGCATTTTACCACGTTTTTATTAACTTGCTTTCTTTCCTGTCCGTCCGCACAATTTCAAATTTTTCAACGTCAAATTAAACCACTTCTGATGGTTCTAAACAACGGTGGCAAAACTGCGTCTCGAGAGCCGCATTCGTCTCTTCTGTGTTCATTTTGCAGCTTGCGAACAATTGATCAAATTAAAACTTTTAGTTTGAAATATAAGCTGTGAAATACGTTTAACAGGAAAATGCATAAGAATAAATATCTGTCAACGGGAAATAAAATTCAGTCCCGACATATTTTGATACACCTTTTTTCCCTGAACATGAAACAAAAATCTATTAAGACTAAAAGATTTATGTTCTTTGAACGAATCAAGGAAACTACGATAGCACCACAGATAATTAAAAGGGGTTAGTATTTTGTGATATTAATAATAACTAACATGCTTTTATTATATGACAGGACGCTAACTTCGCTTTGAAATACACCGAATTATTGAGTTACCGGTTGAGACAGACGAGCCAATGTTGTTTATCTACCCCCCCCCCTTCAACTCCTATCTCCACCATACTTAAAAAACACATAATCTATTATTGGGTTTTAACAAGATAATTTTCAGTCGTTTAATGATTTTCCCTGTAATAACAAAAATAAATTAGCGTTTTTTATTTTAAAAATCTGGACAGAAGCAAAATGACCCCCTTTTCAGTCCATGTCGGACTATGGGGCAAGTGATGTAGCGTTCACAAGTTTTTAGCCACCACTAACGAGCAGGGGAATGTGTGGCCAGCACAATGCCCCAGGGGCCATGCCAGTACCTGGGCTCGAACCCGCGACTTGGGATCTGCCTCGGATCGATAGTCCAGTGCGCTACCACTTAGACCATCGCGCCCCTTGGACAGAAGCAAAGGGTTGGAAATATTGTTTGCTTATTTAAATTTTAAAATTTGAATGGAGCAATTGGTTTGTAAGTGGTGGTGATGTAAACTGTTAAATTTAGTGTTCTCGTTTTGATAAAAATCCACAAAATATGGCATCAAGGTGCAGGAAACGAAAATATAAAGAAGAAAATAGAAGTTTTCTACCAGAATGGGAAGAGAATTTGCATTTATTGATAAAGATGGTAAGCCAATTTGCCTCATCAGCCAAACACCGCTAACACATTACAAAGTTAGCAATTTGAATCGAAACTGAAAAAATTCATGAAGAGCTTGCATTGCGTTATCCACTGCAGACTGAATTAAGAAAAAAGCAAACTTGCTTAGTTAAAGTCTGGTTTGTGTCAGCAGCAGACACTACTTTCTGATTTTAGCAAAGAAGGTGTCACTTCAACTGAGACAAGTTATGTCATCGCTTGGATAATTGCTCGTGCTAAAAGACATTATGTTGATGTGAACTTAATTAAGAAAATATCGAAGAAGTAATTTCAATATTAGATCCAAATAATTCCAGACTTCGGCGACTGATAACAAAAATTCCAATGTCACGCCATACCACTGAGAGACGTATTTCAGACATTAACGCTGATAGTGAAGGGACAATTAGGAATGATTTAAAGAACTGTGTAGCATTCAGTTTGGCTCTTGATGAATCAACAGATATTCAAGATACGCCACAATTGGCGGTGTACGTTCGTTAAGTTTCATTACACGTGGCTGTAAAAGAAGAGCTATTAAACTTGGTGGTACTGAAAGATACCACTCGCGGTATTGATAACGCCCTTGATAAAATACTGATGGATGCTGGTGACTCTGAGGATGGAATTCAACTTAGAAAGCTTGGTGCATATAGAGATATGTTACAAGGATTACTGGAAGGTTTCCAAGCGTGATTTATTTACTTGCGTCCACAAAAATCCTGTTCCGTTTTACTCATAAATCCATTCATGATAGACGTAATCAAATATGGTTTCCAGCTTCCTATGAACATTGTTATGGAATCTTTTGCGACTTCAGAGTTACAGGAAGATCAGGGTTTGGCGATGATTCACAAATCATAATCTGTGATGGATTTCTGGAAGCTCGTGCCAGAAGTAAAATATCCTCAACTTAAAAAAGCTATAGTTGCCGACTTATATCCATTTCCGGTAAAACCTACTGCTGTATATCTTTGTACTTCACAGTGAAGTTCATAAAATCCAAGCATCGAGCAGTAACTAGAAATCAGCACCTGACAAAACTTCTTCGCACAACTACTACCAGCTACCAACCAGATTTTTAAAAAAAACTTGCTAGTTCAAAGGCTTCTTTGCAGAATCATAAAAAAATAATGTTCAGAGTTATGCAAGGTGCTTCTATTAATTCATTTTCATGTTTAAATGTTTGTTAATTGAGTAACTGTAACGCATATATTTCTTTAATATACGGTAATGATTTAAAAAATTGAAATGTTCAAGTCATTCAATTCAAGTGAAAAATAATTTTGTAAAACGAATCACCAAAGGAATTTTTTTTTGCGAGTGGGGACCAATGTTCCCTCTAAGACTCACTGGTCGGTGTGCAAAGTAAAAAAAAAGCGTGTAAAATGTTGCCCATAATCCATTTTGTGTTCAACATTTTATAAAATTTTGCTGCGCGGTAATTCTAAACTCCCGCGTGGCGTTGGTCAGATATCTGCGCAGCTGCGCAGCTTAAAGGGAACGTTTGTGGTTTCGTGAGCGATAATTCGGTAAAGCTTGTTTTAAGTATGTCATAAAGTCAAGGGAATAGGTTTAACTTCAAAAATATTTTTAATTCAGCCAATAATGTTTCACCCTTCGTATATAATTTCCCCAAATTTAGCCTTAATTTAAATATTAAACAACACATTATTGTGATCATTTTCTCTTTGGCTCCCTCATTCTCTTATCTGTTATAATAAACCAGTGTAAATAAGTATTAACTTGTTCAATGGAATGCTGCATTATAGCCCTATTGAAAAACAATTGATGAAAGGATCCATTTCAGTTAAATATAGCTCCCCGACACATCGAAAATTAACCAAACTTGAAACCCTCGTTGATTCAAGTTAAAAAGTTGTATTTTCTGACCCACTTATAGGAATTCTACATTTCTTAATTATCCAACTGACCTTTTAATAAACCAAGTATTTTGATTGGTTATACCTGTGGAAATTACTGTAGCTCTAGTTCCTTTTCTAGGTAAAACAACGTTGTATTCCATCCATGACCAATAGCACCTCAGATGAAATTTAATTAGTAGAAAAAGCATTCAGATACTATTTTATTTGTTATTATTTATTTTGATTTCCATAATTATAAAAAAATATATCACAATTTTATTATTTTATATTGAACCTTGCGCGGACCACCTGACATTGTTCAGGGACCCCAAAATCAATTTTAATTTTCCACGGACCCCCTAAATTGTACCGGGGACCCTAGTGTCACGTGATAATCACGACATTAGTGACTGAGAGGTCACATGAGTGAAAGCGCGCGAAAGGAAGTTCAGAGAGGAATGGCGAATGTGTGGCTGATGTCTCCACTTGGTGAAACATCAAAGTTATACTTTTGTATTTAGTGTGAATATTAAAGTTATTTTGCTGACAATAGTATTTCAAGGATTTATTGCACGAATGTTTGTATTGTGAGAACGCCTACAAAACAAATTAACAAGTAATACGTCACCAAGAGACGTTACACCCTGGGGATGCGTACGGACCACTTTGGGAACCACTGGTCAAGATGTAAAAGAACAAAAATCAATTAAAGTATTGTTCTTAAAATTTAAGACAATTTAGCCGAAACAATGTATGGCACGTAATTTCCTTGTAATTATTGGAACTGTGTATATGATCGGATTTAATGCCGAGTTGATTGGAATAACCAGTACAGCTGACCAAGAGTAGGCTTCATTACCAAACTTGTAGCCAGAAAGTGATATAAATCCCATTACGGCAATGGGGAACCAACACAAGAAATCTGATATAGCAACAAAAGCTAGATTTTTGGCTAGTGCAAAATCAATATTTCTGGTTTTCTTTATCATAGAACTTTCTGGAAATTTATTTTTCGCAAACCAACCAAACACAGAAATCTGACCCATAAAAATGAATAGAAATGTTAAAAAGTTGAGTAGAACTAAAACACAAAACGAATATTTCCAGCCTTTGTTTGTTACAATATTTAATGGTAGCGATAAACACATGCTGTTGGATGAGTAAATATCCCAGTCAAGAGGAAAAGTTGGAATCAAGGCGAGTATAAAGCTAACGGACCAGGTCAATATAAGGGCACATTTTTCACCTATCTTTGAGAAACTGTGCTCACCAAAAGGATAACGCATAATTAAATATCTATCTATCGTAATAAGACAGATAAAAAACGCAGATGATTCACTTGAAAATAAGGCTAAAAAACCAGCCAACTTGCAAATGTTTCCGTATCTCCACTTCGTATCATTTAAAACATAAATACTTCTAAAATAACTATCAGCTGCTGCAATGACAAGCAGATAGAGCCCCATAATTAAGTCAGACACACCGAGACAAGTCACAAAAAGCCCATAAGACTTCTTTAAAGTCACTTTGTCCCAAACTAATCTATAGACTACAACTAGCAGATTCGATCCAAATGCTACAAGCCCAACTAGCCATAAAATGATTCGCTTGTTAGAGTCTCCAATAAGATCCTTACATGAAGACAAATGAGGACCTTTAGGTGAAAAACATTTGTGTTGTGGGACTCGTGGGCCTGTAACTTGTGGACAGCAAAACTTATAGTCAGAAACAAACAAAGACGTTTGTATTGTAAGATTTTCAAAATAGTTTGTCTTAATTTGTTGTAGTGTTGTTTCTCTCAAGTCAAGGACTTTTAAATGAAAAGAAGGTTTAAATCCGATTGATTTAAAATTACTTATTTTGGTATAACTAAGATATAGATATTTTAAGTAAACCAATTTTTCAAAGGAAGCTGAAGGAATTCTATCGACTTTTGTATAAGAAAGGTCAATAGACTCCAAATATATTGGGAAATGTATTTCTGTTTCAATATTGAAATTAGCATTGTGAGAAAGATTTAAATATCTGAGTAGTTTTATAGATTTTATACCATCTAAGTTCTCACTTGCAGATAACATGTTATAACTAAGATCCAAACTAATCAGTTGAGAAATATCTAAATCCTGGAAAAAATGATGCACATTTCTTATTCTACATTCTGACGCATGTATTTCTGCGTGATCAAATAATGAAAGAAATGGAATTTCTTCAGGATGTATTTTATAGTTACGATTATAGACCAAAATATCAATACGTTTTTCAAATACCTTGTATTTATATACCGTTTTCTTTTCAATAACTGTTTTTTTATGCCATTGAATACATTTAAAACCATTTCCACAACGATAATCACACACGAATGCTTTAGAAAAAGGCTTGATAATATGAGGGGAATCTTGAATGAAGCAGGTACGTTTAAGTGTGGATTTCAGTAGCAAAGAACAGTGAAAATATATACTCAGATCACTTTCAACAGATTCTAAAGAATAGCATTTAGGATTTTTATTATTTAATTCTTCTCCTAAAAAAACACAAAATGACGAGGTACATTTGATAAAATTATCGGGACAAATTGCTTCACTACAGTTGATTTTATTTTCAAATGCTGGACATTGCTTAGCTACTGAATGTGAAAAAACACAATTCGGTCGGTTTTTATCAGAATCAAACAGAAAAGTATAATTTACCGAAGTTGTAAAGTTTTCTTTTTGACTTAAAATTGGCTTTCGTACATTTTCTTCAGCAACATGTTTGCACGAAATGATGTCATCCTTTTTTGAAAAATTATAGTCTTGTAATTGAAAAATGTTTTCGTTTAACTTGTTTATATTGCGCTGGTCATTTTTGCGTGTATCATTTAATCCACTAAAATTAATATTATATTCTCCATCAATGTTTTGTCCACTTATATTTACAACCTGATAGTTGTAATACTCTGTTAGCAACGAATGTTTGTAAATATATTGAACAGGTGCGTTACAAAATGATCTTCTGTAGTTCTCATCTGAATGGCACTTAACAATGTGTTGACATAAAAAATCACGGTTATCGTCAATAGGGCAGGTTATTGGTAAGTAAGTAGTTTTTCCCAAGTGATACACATTTCCATCGTAGATTTTGCTATCTTGTAGGAAACCATGAAAATAGTCTTTTGGTATTAAAGTTGGTTCCCCAACTTTAACCTTTTTGTAAGGGAGTTCAAATACCAGTGGGTGTCTTTTAATAATGGCATATAGGCTTAAGTCAACCTCACATAATTTTAAACTATCTATTTTTTCATCACATGCTACAGACGACAACTGGTCAGTAAATCTGGTCGCTTTTATATCTGACCTATTCCACATAACGGAAATGTCGTCACTTCTTTCTGAAAGTGTGGCCTTAAATAACCAAACTGTACAGGAAACTTTGTTAGGATTAAGTGTATGAGTATTAGCTCCATTTGCTTTTAAGAAATATGGTTTATAATCATTTTGTTTAATTAAAACAGCTGCCCTTAAGATGTGAAGCCCTATTAATTGATTTATTAACATAGATCTAACAAAGTTAAATTCTTCTTTTGAATCTATGTCTATTAGATCAAATACACCTTTACACTCAGAAATTGCATCCGACATTGAACGTTTAACAATTGAAGTGCCCAAAGAATAACATTTTTTATAATTTTTGTCCGAGCTAACGAATAAAATTTGATCTGAACTACAACCGTTGCATAGAGTCCCTAAATACTTTATTAGGGGAATTTTAGAAATTTTCAGCTGTAAATCATAGATAAAAACAGTACTTTTAATTTTATTAAAATTGTTATACATATTTAAAATAATAAAAATTCTTATTTCATCTTTATAACTTTTTTCATTACTCTCCTCATGTAAAAAAAGATTGTCAATTAGTGGGCTCTTAAAATTGGCTAGAATCATTACAAATTTTAGTTTTTTTGCCAATTTTCTGGCCATTAAAAACGCTTTTGTGGAGTGACCATCAATATCTCTGCATGAAATTTCACGCGGGCACTCAAATATGTTGTTGTAAAATTTGCTTTGGTGGCTATCAGAAAAGCTGTCATTAAATCTTTTTAGCAATATGAAACCATTATTCGTGTAAGTATGTAAGGAAATTCTATTAAAAGTATTTGAGGAAAAATATTTGTGCAACGAAGAATAAATTTCGTACTGGAAACTAATCTCATCACGACAGTCAAGAAGTATCGAAATGTCATAATTTCCTGTCCAGCAATCTTGTAAAGGCAATTCGAAACACATTTCTGGAAATATAAAGATATAAACATGTTTAATATTAATTTTGTTATTGGATCAAACTACGAATATAACAAATGAATTAGAGGAAGAGATAAAATGTGTTTGTTATTTCCGTTTTCATTTGGTTTTTTCAATATTGTGATTAGTATATTTTAAATCGAATGTAAAAAAAAGTGAAATGTAAGAGGGGAAAAATAAGATTGGCGAAACTCAATTTTATTTCAAGCATTCTAAATCAGCTGCCTCAGGGTAAATACTGCAATGTGTTTCTAAAAGAAAATATGTAAAGTAAAAAAAATGTCAACATCATGTCTAAGCCACATTTAAGTTTATCAATTTTTAAAAAAATTGCAAGGTCCTTGTTGACAAAATATTTTTTTAAAGCAACTTAAGATTTTACACGCACGCACGCAGGCATACACAACACGTTATAATTTTTTAAACTATATATTCAATTGAATTAACAATCAGAGCTCATATCTAGCTGGGGAAAACATGATATCCGCCCTGCATCAAGTCATGGCTTTTCTATAAAACATGTCAGCGTTTGTCGGAGTGTAGCCGTTCCAAATAAAAATAAAACACAATTTTGATTTAAAATCATGAAATTTTAAAATGACTTTGGAGGGGATATAACAGATCGTGGATTGTATGTAAATCTCACATTTTTTTAGTATCCATCCTTTCTCATTTTTGATAAATAATAATAATAATAATAAATTGATTATTTATATAGCGTTGTATCCCAGTAAGGAACTGGGCTCACAGCGCTTTACATGAAAGAAATAACATACTTATAAGTATTAAATTAACATTCATATCACAACAAACACACACAATTACAATACATTATACATAAGCTACGTTAATCATTTACAAGAAATGTTGTTTCATCAATTTTAAAAATAAATTTTGAAAAGATGTGTCTTAAGTGCAGTCTTGAAGGACTTGGTTGTTTGAATACCACGTATGTGTAATGGTAGAGAATTCCATTGTTTGGCTGCACAAAAAGAGAACGACCTTTCACCAAACGTTTTGGTGCGTGTCGTAGGAACAGAGAGAACGCGTGTGTCTGCAGAAGATCTTAGCTTGCGAGTGGGTGAGTAGACCGACAAAAGTTCAGTAAGATACGATGGGCTTGAGTCCGAAAAGAAATTGTGACAGAGAACGGCCAGTTTGTAATCAATACGGGCTTGTATAGGCAGCCAATGAAGTGAGCGAAGAAGTGGAGTAACATGGTCATGTTTTTTTGCATTGAGCACCAGTCTGGCAGCTGAATTTTGAACTTTCTGTAGTCTTTCAATGCAAATATATGCAAATACCAATCATAATAAAGCTATCAAAATAAGTATGAATGAAGAAAAGTTGCTAATGTACTATATGCCTAACTTATTTTAGGCTCATCTTCAAATAAAACATATTGTGGCAGGAAAGTGTATGGTATACATTTATTGAATAATAATTACTTCTCAGTGATAATGGGACGCATAATTTTAGTGACGCATACTGTCACTGTCGGATACCGTCAGCTGTTGTAAGGATGTTTTGGTGTGAGTGAACACGAGTTGCTGATCACGTGATCCATGCCCATGAAACCCATGGATGAGATGAACTTTGAGTGGTTAGGGGAGATAATAAAATGAGTAGAATAAGTGATGGCGTGAGGAGGAAAGAACGGATCGCTATGCGGATTGTTGATGTATTGATTGCGAAGGATTTGTTTTGAAGTTGTAAACATACAGACCTATGTTATTACTCTACGTAAGTATGATCCTTATCGTAGCCTGTTCACATGATTAAACTGTTAAACTGAAGCGATCCAGTGTTGTTAGATACATCTGACTTCAAGTGTTTGCTTTGTGTTTCCTGATCCAGCAAAAGCTCTATCGGAGCTGTTAACGCTTGGTTGATATCTGTGGCAAAGGAATGACTAGAATCCCTCCCCCCCCCAGACTACTGATCTTCCAGACCAAACATAGTTTGCCAATAATTTGATTGTAAACATTTATGCAAAAGTAATTTCATGATCAATTCGTCTATACTGTGAATGATCAACGTTTCCAATTTTGATATTCGACCTAACTTATTATTAAAGTGTTTCGAGTAATTTTTTTAAAATATCCATTGCCTTCTTTTTCAAAAATGTTGACAATTATTAATATCAGATTGAATAAGGGGCAGTCCATAAAGTCCATCAAGCTCCAAGAGGAGGGGGAGGGGTTGTAAGAATTTGTTGTTCATAAATCTGAATTGGATGCAGTAGGAATCATATCGAATGATCAGGAATGGTTTGACAATTATGTTTGCACCAGCCAATATCTCACTCAACTTGTGAAATAATAGTACATAAAATTTTGTGACAAAGTACGAAGGTCATATTTCAACGTTTTACCTTCGAGATTCTTTGCTTCTCTAATCCCAATCAACCAAACAACTGATGGACTTAGAGCTTCAGAAAGAATAGATGCAGATTCTCATAAATTTCCTTCCTTGTTTGTGGCACAAACTCTCAAATTCGACGACATTATGCCGAGATCAACAGGACTTTTCAAAGTACAATCATATGATCTTTATCGTCCATCTTTGCAGACCAGCTTACTTGATGGAATTTGCAAGTATGTCAATTATATTTTGACTCACAAACAATGTTGAAGAAACATGCAGGACAACACAGATCTCGGGCTACGGAGAATGTGCCCACTCAAACTGTTCAAGAATCAACTCAGATTAAACGCATCCGTACTTTGAGAATCGCTTCTAGAAGGAAAAGAAAACCCATGGTAGTTATTGCCAGAAAAGAAAATGCACATACAGAGGCTGTTGAGTGGCTAGATGAGGACGAGTTGATCTGTCAGCAATTATCCTACCAGGAAACGATGATGGTGAACATTGGCATTACGCCACAGTCATACACAATTGAGGGTAAATATATTTATATACTAGTTTGTGCTGCGGCACCCCCTTTTTAAATCCGTTATATTAACTTCACCGCCGTCTCATTCGCCGTTCGTCTCGTTCGTCTCGTTCCGCGACGCCCGTCCGCCCGCGGAAAAGCAAAATTCGAAAATGACCCTTTTTCACTGAAGCCATCGAGCTGAAATTTGGCACACGTACCCGTCTTACCTAACAATGCATTGAATCAAAATTTCAGATTGATCGAACGTACTGTAATTAAATTAATGCATTTTTAGTTTATCTATATAAATCACTATAAAAAAAAGAAAAGTCGAAAATGACCAACTTCCAGTGAAGCCATCGAGCTGAAATTTGGGACATGGACCCATCTCGTCTAACAATGCATTGTATCAAAATTTCAGATCGATCGAACGTACAGTAATTAAATTAATGCATTGTTAGTTTTATTATCTATATAAATCACTATTTATAATGTTTAGTCGTCATCTGCTAGAGCAGTGGTTCTTAACCTTTTGAAGTCGGGAAGCACTTTTGATCATGACAAAAATTTGGGGAGCACCAAAATCAAGGAGTAAAAAAAACAAACAAATACACATACGTAAGACTTTTATTGAAAATAAAACATGATGACATAAGAGTTTAATATTATAACATGACAAACATATTTTTAATAAACATAAATTTAATAAGTAAAAAAATAACATTGAGCAAAATTTAATTCAGAAAAATAAAATGATTTAATGTGAAACCTGAGCTTGACGGTTTTTACAAATTTTAGTGATATTAGGACCAATTTTAGAAATAGCTACCCTCATTTCTTCATCCAAATTAGTAAGTGTTGCTCGTTTTTTAGTTTTTACGTTGGTGACTATCGAGAAACCGAGTTCACACAAATATGATGTTGCAAATTGCAACAAGATTTTAAGTGCCTTCATGGAGAGAGCTGAGTATTCTTCTTGCACATAGATCCAAAATTCCTCCCGAACCATTTCGGAAAATTTTATTTTAAGTGTACGATCCGATGATAGGTTGATTAATTCTTCTTCTTCTTGGTATGACAACTTACCATTTTATGTATCAACCGTGTCAAAGGGATTACGTATCCAGTCATATGTTTCTACGTTTATTGATGGAAAATAAAATTCAATCTTTTCATACTAATAAAGTTAAATGCTCTGTTACTGCTGAAATAATTTTGTCGGTAGTGTTATCATTAAGAGAAGGAAAGATATCTACTTTCTTTTTCTCCAACAAACAATTTTTCCAAAAAATAACTTTTTTCCGAAAGGCTGTCAATTTGTCGGTCGATGTTAAAAAAAATTCTTTTCTTCATTGAAGGCTGGTATTAACACAATTTAAATAATCAAAAATATCAGCTAAATATGCCAATTTAGCACACCAAATGTCATTTTGAAGATATTCCACAAAATCATCCATATTTTCATTTTGGAAAAAGGTCATCAATTCATCCTTCAGTTCTAAGAAACGACGTAACACTTTTACTCTGGATAAACATCTCACTTCTGAATGCAAAAGCAAAGATTCGTACTTGGCTTCCATAGAGATGCAAAGATTTTTAAAGACGCGTATTTTCAAAGGTCTCGATTTTATGAAGTTTACCATATTTACAACTTTGTCTAGCACAGGCTTTAATGCTATTGTTAATGTTTTGGACACCAGAGGTTCTCTGTGCAGAAAACAGTGAGTAGATATAATATTGGCGTTTCTTTTATTGGCGAAAGTCACACACCCTTTTAATGAGCCTACCATTGTTGGAGCACCGTCCTTTCAAATTCCCACACACAACTCCCATGATATTTTGAATTGTTCGAAATAGGAAGAAATAGAATGAAAGACATCTTGTCCTGTCGAACGTTCGGTAAGCTCAAGACAGCATAGTCCCCGTTTGGACTCCCTATTATAAGCATTTGTTCAGCTCAATCAGATAGAGTAAGTGAGTGAACATTAAATTTTGAGTTTCATAATTTCGCGGAGCACTTGCAACTACCTCGCGGAGCACCAGTGCTCCGCGGAGCACCGGTTAAGAACCACTGTGCTAGAGTTTTGAGAGCCAAGGGAGATAATTTGGTTTCAGTCCGTAAGTGTTTGTCACTTTTAGGTATGTCTCATATATAAGGGATTTATAGTCAAAAACCTTGTTTTTTACGGGGTTGTTTATTTTAGGGGGGTTTACGGCGCCCACCTTTTTAAAAAGCCCAACTAACTTGTCCTTGTATGATAAATACGTAATATTAAACTTTCTTAAATGTAAACAAAGTATTTTATAATAGGGTTTTTTTTTGGTCAAAAGCCCAAGTAACTCATGCTTGTGTGATAAGTACGAAAAATTCCTCAAATGTACACAAAGTATGTATTTAATATTTTTTTACAGTGCTAATAACCACACGATTTTTAAAGTAATTTTAGAAAGCAGCGCAGCGAATTACCGCCCCAAAAAATAACTTTGAGTCAGTCAGCACTGTTTACAACACAAATGCTGACGTCATAGTTTCGTGCGTTGCTCAGTTAATGTTAATATGGAAACCAAAAGGATTATGATTTCAAGTCTATATTTTCAATTAGCGTTAACCCACAGTGAGTGAGTCAGTCATAAATAATTCAGCGTAAATATATATATGATGATAATGTAATTTATTGAAAAGCCTCCCCTAAAGGCATTTAAAGTGACATTAATATAATTGAAATATTTAAAATATGTGGTAATGGTAGAGTTAAAATGAGGGTCACTTTCAATTTTCAACACAAAGCATTAAAATGATTTCCACTTAAACCTATTTGGCATATTAAAATATATAGAAAACACATGTCTAGTTGTTTAAATAAAATACTTTCTTGGACCCAAATGGAATATTTATTGATATGTTGTTTAAAGATATGCCTTTTGAAAAAGATATGTTTACAATTTTCTTTTAAAAGAAGATAATGTAGTGCAAGATTTACATTCTGATTGCAAGTTATTCCATTAGGCTGGAACATAACAAGAAAATACTGTGCTTCCAAGCACAAATCTAGAACGCGGTACTATCAGTTTATCGTCTTACATGATCTTAACGAACGTTGCTAGGTGTTTAGTTGTTTTTTTCAACAAATTCTTCAAATATTGTGGGGCTTCATTAATTTTAAGACCCTACATAGTATTTTAAAGTCAATTCTCTCTTTTTTTGGAAGCCAATGATGGTTTTTTTAAGTACTGGTGTAGTATGGTCGCACGTTTTAGTACTGGAAACGCCGTAGAGAAGGTGTGGCCTCTACGGGGCTCGACGGATGAGTAGGATCGTGGACCTGACCGCGACCCGAAACCGACAACTCCTGGCAAGCAATGCCGAAGTCCGATATGTTAGGTGTTAGGTGCTAGTTACATATGATTACAGTTGCTGTACGGATCTTAGGCAAAGCATCTAAAGGCAATGCCGATGAAAACCAAAGTACCCGTTGAGGGTTTGGTTATTCCGAAGCGATCGTTTCGTCCCACTCATTTTACAAGCAACGCCATTGAGCGGTGCCGGTTTAGGGCCAGGAGCGCCAGTACGAATTATCAAAAGGTACCGCGAAGAATGAAGCAGACGCCAGCTCTGAGAAAACCTTCCAGTGGGGGTCACACCCTTAGTAGCTCATTGATGATCCCCGCTTAGCGGCGATCCTAACCATGGAGAATCGTGTGCTTTGCTGGGGTGTCGCCAAAGTGGTAGCGGGTCGACGTAGGAAATTCCACCCCTCCTTGTGAGTTAAATTTAGTGAGAGGCATTTCTACTGACTGACCTGGATTCCCATGTGGCCGCTTCAGACGCGACCACTTCCGGGGTGAGGGGGGGTTTTCAGCTTTTACGTCCCATTGGGTACCAGATAGCTGATAGGGTCTTCCTGGAAGACCCATGAAGAGCATTATGTTCGGTGCTACTGATTTTCTTCCACATGTAGGTTCATTAGTACAGAAAACGAACCTTGCTGCTTGGTTCTGTTTTTTTTACAGACTAACTAGGTGAGCCCAGAGGCAGTCTCGCCATTGAGGAATTACACTAATGTTGAAGACTCATTAAAAAAAACTAACCAAAAGCTGTGATGTAACTTGGTCGATAAAGCTTCTAATTTTTCCTTTTTTTCTGAGATGGTTAAATGATTTTTGACAAATATCATGGCTTTGAGGACGCATGTTAAACTTAAATTTGAAATTTCAATGGCACTGGTAGCTAAGGTTAACAAAACATAATCATGTATAAAACCCAACAGTTTTATTTTAATCTAATAAAATTACATAATGTAGTAATAATTTTCAGTTTGTTAAATGTTGTGTAAAAACTGAATCTAAATTATGCCAAAATTGGATGATATCACCTTGGGCAGTTTTTAATTTAGTATTAAAATCTTTTTGAAATTCCACATTTTAAGACAGCCCAAAGTTGCAGGGTGTTATTAAATTCTTTGCCTTATGTACTTAAGATTTTTATCACCTTTTTGTTCTCATGTATATACCTTGAGTTGTTGTTTTGAAAAACACATTACAGTAAACAATTTTTTTAAAATTTCAACTGGAAAGCTAGAAACTTTAAAATGAGAAACCATTTTCCCTCAAACTGATAACGTATCATCTCTTTTCCCCAGTACTATAAAGTTGAAATGTCCTGTTCATGTTCAGCTGTCAGCTAACCGCAAGGAAGATGCCCTAGTTGTCAAGAAAGTTATGCTCGTACATATCCATGAACTTGACCCCCCGTCCAGTAAATTAATACATGTATTTATGAGCAATTTGTTTTAAAATTCTTAAGTCTTGAGATACTTGTATTTGAAAATAAGTCTAAATTTTGTTTTTAAGGTTACTAATATCTTTTCTAAATATTATATCATCATAACTCATATTTGAAATATTTTAAGAAGATGATTTGACAATTTTTTAAGTGATTATGTAGAACTAGTTAAAAAGCCTTCTGAAGATGGCAGAACGAAATCCCACAGAAGTGATAAAAAAGATATTACCAAATACTGCAATAGAAAAAACCACGTGGCCTTTATTGCCATGAACAGAATAAGATATGAACAGAAATAACAAAGAAATGTATGAAATACTGTAATAGAAAATAACATTTGGCCTATAGTGCACTCAGGAAAGGATTAAATTCGTCTCTGATGGCAAATCGGTAGCCGTAATACTGCATTTGAGTGACTCTTGTTCTGGGATTCGTGGGTGATGGCCGACGCAAGCTTCTTATACTCGTAGGATTATATTGAAGTTTAATATCTGGTGTCCAGCTTTGTTCCCCATACAGGTTCGTGCGTTGTTTCGATAATTGACGTTCTGAGCTAAAGCAATGACGTCATATAATATTTTTTTACGGCAAACATTTTAAATTTATTTATAATAATTTTGCGCGCCTTTTTTGCGCGCCTTTCGAGCACCTTTTTGCGCGCCTTTCGACGGGGAGACACACGCATACTTAGGGCGATTATGTATTAGAAGATGATGATATATTTTGTCTCAAATAAAAGAGTGCACAGATAAATTTTTAAAAAGTGTCATTTGTAAAATGCTTTTTTTTAAAGAATATATATTTAAATTTTAACTGACTGATACAAGTTGTAAAACACAGGTCTACTTTTAGATTTTGCAAATTAGTTGTATTAAATACAATGGAGTAGATTACATATTGACCATACTTGGCTCACGCATATTTATTTACTAAAAATGAAAATGTACATATTCGCTGTGCTTGTAACATCCCTAAAACACTGTCAATGTCAGGCATATTTTAATATAATGCACGGAATTTGTTCATATTAGGTAAAACATGTTACAAATGTGTTAAAACTTTTCAGGGATGTAAATCCCTGTAAGATAACAGAGTGACTCAAGGACATTGGAATTTTAAACAAAATCTGAAGCAATGTTAAGCTTGTTTTTAACATTTTGTAAATACTTATTCAAAATACATATTATTTAATTAATATTTTTATTCTATATGATGATTGGCAGTTGGATGGATGAGTAAAGAATTATTAGGACAACGTAATGATAAAAATATAGACTCTAAATCAACTATTACTGTGGACTTGGTATACCGAATAAACAAACAAACATTGGAAGCTCAATAACAGCTGACCCCCAAAAGTGCTTTTTGTTGCTTTGCTAAAGGTACCTCAAACAAGGGGGATTTAGACTGCACGGTGCCCATGGCTGCAATTCAAACTGGGTCCCTATCCAGCCAGCGTCTCTTTAAATAAAATGATTGCTAACAGTAGCAGCTAATATAAACTGTAACTTGTAACTAAATAGTTATCATACTTTGCCTGTACTACGGGATCGGCCTTGCAAGCCAAAAATATCAGATCAGATTCTATTAATTTATTTAATTTATAATATTTTCAGGAATTCACGCAAACAGACCCCTCAACGAACGGCGAGCCAACAAGTCCGACTTTCCTCACCCCACCGGGAGCAAAACAGCTAGAATAATCATTAGTACTTGAATAAACCGTCATTACTGTATATTAAATTTAAAGTAAAAGCATTCTTTCCACAGGAAATCCTTGTTTTTTTTAAAGGGTTATTTTTAACAATCTGTAAAACATGAATTGAAGTGGGGCTGACAAATAACATGTATCCAATGATCCAAGTGGAAGAAAATCAGAAGCCCTGAACCTAATGCTCTTCATGGGTCTTCCTGGAAGACCACCCCCATCTATCTGGCCCTCTCCCCAAGAGGACGTAACAGATGGGAAATTCCCCCCCCCCTGGAGCGGTCGTTTCTGAATCGGCCACATGGGAATCCAGGACAGAAATGTGAAGATGCCTCCCACTAAGTTTGACCTCACAAGGAGGGGTGGAATTTCCTTACTACGACCCGCTACCACTTTGGCGCAACCCACGCAAAGCACACGAATCTCAATAGGATCATCAATGACCTAGCTAACGTGCAACCTCCACTGGAAGGTTTCCTCAGAGCTGGCGTCAGCTGCGTTCTTCACGGTTCCTTTTGCTAATTCGTACTGGCGCTCCTGGCCATAAACCGGCACCGCTCAATGGCATTGAATGTAAAATGAGAGGGACGAAACGGTCGCTTCAGATTTACCCGACCCTTAATGGGTACTTTGGTTTTCATCTTGTCTTGTCTTATCTATACAGACGCTCCTTCTATGCAGAAGATAGTTGCGTCCACAGACCATGTCAAGGGATGCAGTGCTCACAGGTCACGGCTTTGTGGGTTCCACGCATTGGGGTGACTCAGGGACGCCCTAGGCCCCGGGAACAAACACCTTGCCTTCACACGGATTCGAACCCGTGACCATCGGTACGACAGTCCAGTGCGCTGCCACTCGACCACCGCATCATCAACAAATATCCAATAATCACTTAACTAAGTGTTTAATTTGGACTTTAAGTAATTCAACTAAAAATTTTGCTATTTTACGACAAACAAGCAAATATTTGTAAAGTGATTTTAGTGTTTTTTAAAAAATGATATTAATGAAATTAATATTGAAGACAAAGACAAGAAAGAAAAATGTACTCACGGTGATTAAGCAGGAAAAATAAACTCAACATAAGCTGTAGGCCAAGCATTGTTTAAACTTTGTTTAAAAAGAATATTGCATCCAATTTTTCTGCGCACAACTGATTACTGTCAACAGAAGACCATCAATGAATATTAACCAGCAATATAATTTGATTGTCAAGAAATTCAAAATGTTTGTTTCACTAACATTTTTATTTGTGGGTACGGGTGAAATGTAAGTATCATCACAATTTCTTAATGCCACGTGGAAGACATTTGAGAGATTGTCTACAATGAAAATGAACACATAAATCAACACTTATAATTTATTTTAACCGCTTTCAAAAATAATATTAAAATATTTAGTTTCTTTGCTTACGTTGTAAACAAAACTATAAATAATTCGTTTGTTTATACGACATTCAAGTTAATTATCCAGTTGCCTCAAAGGATGATTTTAATCCGCCTTGATTGACATGTTATTTGACACCTAAATACAATGACCCTCGCCCTAATAACGTATGTCTTCACAATGGCACAGTGACAACACATAATGCCTAAATTTGAACATAAATTAAATCTTTCCTGACAACAAAATTTAAAACTCGATATTTTTTTTTACATTTCGCCTACACAGCAACCTTATTCCAGTTCAGGCCAATGTATGTGTAATTTCATTGACTGCCCCAATATCGTAAACGCCCCTTTTCTGCAGCTTTCTTTATTTCCCCATCTAAGCTACTTGTATTATATTCCAAATAATACTTCGTGCCCAGTCGTGGAATTATTGTTTCTTATGCCTTACCCTCCTTAAGCTGCTATCTTATGATCCCCACCATCCGATCATTTCCCTCTTTTAGTATGTACACGTTTTGTGTGGCTACTAAACATTATGAATAATGGAGCTAATGAGATCCGACAGTGGGGACATATGAAGGGATGAAATAGAATGAAAGAAGAATAATACTCAGCTAAATATTTGTTTATGATAGTTTTATAATTGGATAGAGGTTGGGGAAGGGACATTGAGTGAATTTCTAAAAAAAAATGTTTAAGGAATGAGGATAAGGTCAGAAAGAAATTTTTTAAAAAATAATTTAAATAGTTGGTAAAATGAGGTTTGCTTTGAAATACATAGCAGCCTTGAGTTACCGATTTAGACGAGCCAATTTTGATTATCTAAACCCCTTTATCCATTCCTCCATTCTTATAACCTTTGTTATATCCATTCGTTTGTTTATTGTGTTTGTTAACACATAGCAGAAAACTGATTTTAATATTGTGTACAAAGTTGTCAGAATTTAAAGTTAATAAATGAAATAGTTACTAACAGTGTAAGATGGGTTAAAGTCTGCCCTGGTGGAATCACGCCAAGCAAGTTGACAGAGACACGGCAAAATGATGAAGTTTTGTCGGCGTAGGGCGCCAACACCAGCACTATCAAACGCCATCTGGCCGCTATGCATAATCATAAAGAGAATGCTGATAAACAAATTACCGCTCTACCCTGTATCGTGAACTTTTTGGTACATTTAAGTTCAAAATACACTATTTCCTTGTAATTCACGGGGGTGACGTTCCTTAACACTCCGCCCCCTTCCCCGCGAATGGCGAAAAACCGTGAATTTGGATGCAGTTTTAAAATGTTTACGTATTAGATTAAATACGGCACTGAATGCTTCCTAAATACTTTCTAAAGAGACTATTACTCATTAATACAATAATAATGTGGTAATATTTCAGTCATTTATGAATTTCATTAATGTAGTGATGATAAGAAGTGTAACTGGGTTTTCCGCGCCGGTGGCTAATATATTTTTGGTAACCTTGACAAGTGATAAATTGATATAAAAAAAGGTAGGAACATACTAAATTTGAATAAGGATTAGCCCTCGGCGCACTTGGCAACTGCCCCGATGCCAAGTCGTTGTTACGGCTCTGGTAATGATCATGTAAAAACATTTTAATTATTTACAGCAACAATATTTAAATAAAAAAGAAGTACAGGAGGACACTTTCTTCGGTATTTTCGTAACTATGTTTTTTTTACACGGCAGGGTTGTTGGCCTTGCACGCAACCACTTGGAGGGTTCCCCTCATAGCTCAATGGTTATCTGCCTTTGTTCGGATTGTGTCCCTAGTCTTTGAGAATCCCTCCACTTCCTACAAGGCAGTAGGGCTGATTTTGGTCCGCCCCGGGTATTTCATTTCCCCGGTACCCTCTATATCTGGTGGGCTTTCCCCTATCCGCTGGCTGGGGAGGTGCTCAATAGAAGATCAACATGTCCCACATTTCAGTCCTGGGAGAGGATGGATTCCTTGATGAGGAAAATATGACGCCTAATACTAATAGTGAAAGTCAAAATCTGGAAGCTATTGGGCCGACAACCATCATGTCTACCAAGACTACCACCGACATTGGAGCTTGGAAAGTCCGCACAATGAATGAGGCTGGTAAAGCTGCACAGATAGCTGCTGAAATTTGGAGCTACAAGCTCAACATTCTCGGAATTAGTGAAGCAATATATACTGGATGGGGACAGAAGATATTAATCTCAGGAGAGATTTTTCGGGACACGAAAAAGACGATGCCCCACATACCCTGTGTGTTGCTATGATGCTATCAAGGGCAGCACAAGGAACACTCATTGGATGGGAGGGGAGGCCAATGGACCTAGAATTCTTTTAGCAACCTTTCGGACAAAGAAACTTATAATCAATCTAGATGTCATCCACTGCTACGCAAATACTAATGAAAGTGATGAAATAGACAAAGAAGAATTCTACAATAGAGTAATGACCATAGTCCAGGGTCGACCACGGAGGAACATCGTCATCCTCATGGGTGACTTTATTGGCAATAGCAACACAGGGTATGAAGAGGTTATGTGACAACAAGGGATAGGCGAGATGAATGACAATGGTGAGAGGTTTGCGGACCTATGTGCCACAGCAGACCTGGTGATAAGGGGGGTGTATTTTCCAGCACAAGAGAATACATAAAGCTACATGGGTCTCACCGGACATGAGAACGATGATTCAAATAGACCATGTATGTATTTGTTAAAAATTCAGGCGATCTCTCCAAGACGTACGTGTAAAGAGGGGGGCTGATGTTGCCTCAGATAACCATCTTCTTGTGGCCAGGATGAAATTAAAGCTAAAGAGACATTATGCCGAGCAAACAGCATACAGGACTCTGTATAATACCTTCCTCCTGAAGGACCAAGCCAAAAAGAAAGAATTCAAGATCTCACTATCCAATAAGTTCCAAGCTCTACACGAAATACTCGAATATCAGACCACAGAAGGAAAGTGGCAAAGCGTGAAAGAAACAGTCCAATCAACATGCCAAGAAGTGCAAGTAAACAGGAAACGGGCACACAAAGAATGGATAACAACAGTTACACTGAGTAAAATAGAAGAAAGGAAAAGAGAGAAAACAGAAATAAATAACAGCCGCACACGAGCAAAGAAAAACAATTCCCAGAAAGAGTATGCAGATGCAAATAAGGAAGTTAAGAAAAGCATCGAGAGGGACAAGAAAGAATTTGTTGATAAAATTTCTAAAGAAGCAGAAAATGTAGCTTAACAGGTGAACACGAAGAGAACTATTTGTTACTATTAAGACGCTATCTGGGAAATTTATTAAGGTAGAGAGACCAGTGAAGGATAAAATATGAAACACCATACCAAGTGAAGAGCAACAGAGAGAGATATGGAAGGAGCACTTTGAAGAGCTCTCAAACAGGCCAGAACCAAGGAATCGACCAGATATCCAACCAGCTGATAATGACCTGCTAATTGATTGCAATATTCCCACCAAAGAAGAGATTGTCAGGGCCATCAAACAACTAAGAAATGGAAAGGCTGCAGGACCTGATGGCATCCCAACAGAGGCACTGAAGGCGGACTTGGAAAGAAGTGTGGAAATGCTACACCCCCTGTTTATGAAGATATGGGAAGAGGAGCAAGTTCCTTCCGATCGGAAAGAGGGATACCTTATCAAGTCCCAAAGAAGAAGGATTTAAGCTCATGCTCGAGCTACAGAGGGATCACCATGCTGTCCATCTCAGGAAAGGTTTTCAACCTTTGCTACTTAACAGGATGAAAAACGCCGCAGACCCTCTGTTGCGATACCAACAAGCTGGCTTTCGCACCAACAGATCCAGCACTGACCAGATAGCGACACTGCGCATCATTCTAGAGCAGTCACTAGAGTGGAACTCGCCACTTTATGTCAACTTTGTTAACTATGAAAAAGCCTAGACAGTGTGGATAAGCAAACCCTGTCGAGATTTCTAAGGCATAATGGAGTACCACAGAAGGTTACGGATATACTCAGAAACATGTACGAAGGGATAAACTGCCGAGTAGACCATGGTCAGAAGGTGACAGATGCTTTCCAGGTGAAGACTGATGTGAGACAAGGTTGCTTGCAGTCACCATTCATGTTCCAGTTAACCATTGATTTGGGTGATGAAAACATCTACACAGCAGACAAAAAATGGCATCCAGTAGACCTTGTGGGATCAACTTGGTTATCTTGACTTTGCGGATGATCTTGCCCTTCTTACACATACCCAACAACAGATACAGGATAAAACAAACATTGTCGCAACCATTTCTGATAACATGAGTCTAATCGTTCACAAAGGGAAGAGTAAAATCCTCAAGGTTAATGCCACCAGTACAATACCCATCATGCTTGAAGGAGAAGCCCTTGAGGAGGTCGACAAAGTTGTTTACCTTTGCAGCGTGGTAGATAAAAAAAAAGGTGGTACAGACATCAAAATAAGGATTGGAAAAGCAAGAGCAGCCTTCCAGCAACTCAAGAATGTTTGGGTCTCCAACAAATTAGGCAGCAAGTTAAAAGTAATGATTTTTAACGCTGTGGTGAAATATGTGCTGCTAAATGGAGCCGAGACATTGAGAACAACGGCCGTAAACCTGACCAGAATCCAGTCCTTCATCAACAATTGTCTAGGAAGGATTCTCAGAATTCACTCTCCGGACAAAATCAGGAGCCTGGAACTGTGGCAGCGGACAAAACAGAAGCCCATTGAGGAAGAGATTCTTCAGAAGCAGTGGAGGTAGATTGGTCACACACTACAAGGCAAACCCTGGAATGGAACCCACAGGGTAAGCTGAAAAGAGGCCGTCCACGAAACACTTGGCGCCAAGAATTGGAGGCAGACATCAAGAGAATTTGCCATGAATGGATATCCTGGAAAAGCTGGCCCAGGAAAGAGTTGCCTGGAGGTCTCTCGTAGGTGGCCTATACCCTTGGAGGAATCGCAGACCCCGATGATGATCGGTGGATGCCACTCATGGACGAGAAGGCTCAACAGGATGTCACTAGCACTGCATAGCATAGCTACCAATACTGAATTAGTGTTCCGTAAAAACATTTTATATGCGTACACCATATGAATTAGACTTAACAGAAAATAGAACAAATTTACAGGAAAACTTGGACAGATAAACACAGCCCGCACAGTTCAAGTAACGATATTTCAATAGAGTACGTACAATGCGATAGGGTTAAGAGCCTAACCCACGAATATGCAGGGCCACGAATATGGAACCGCAAATAGGTGATGTTCAGTAGAAATCCGATAATCCGGCACGTCCGGGACCGGCTCGGTGCCGGACTACCGAAAATTCCGGTCTATCGGGTGGTGCCCCTTCTCTTCAGTATAGGCTTTGCCGTAAAACAAATGTACTTTGTTTTTTTAACTACATACATACATAAATCATAAAACATAACAATTAGGTTAATAATTAAACTACAAATACAGTATGCAAATACAACAAAGTTTATTTTACATTTCATATAATATAATGTATGCACACGTACTTTTCGTGTTTTCGTTTCTCTCCTTTGGAACTCGAAGGCTTAGGTTTTGAAAACAAGGTCACTGTACAGTTAGAACGAAACTCACTTTGTTTATAGACAGTTTCAAAAGTTACGTACGTCACTACAGATGTACTGGATTACATTAGAGAGTACTGAGACACAGTTTACTGCGATGTGAAAGGACACAAAACAACAACGCACAAAAAAAATGGCGAAGACGCTCCGTGATTGATTAGCTGTGCTGCACTGCACTTGTATTTGTTGTGACAGCTGAGCCTAGCCGGCCGCTAATTGTTTCCGAACAATACCGAGCACTTCCGAATAGTTCTCGAGCGTTTTTATTTGTTTTAAAGACATTCTTTTGGAGAAAACCAACATTTTTACAATTTTCTGGAGCAATGCCGGACTATCGGGCATTCCAGACTGTTAGATGCCGAACTATTTGACTTCTACTGTATATTGTAGAATGTTACTGGAAGCATACCGTTTGCTACTATGTGAAACGAGGTACATTGAGGGCGAAAATTAAGCAGCGTTTCGAACTGGTACCCGGGCACCCGTTCAATATTTTGAAGTTTTCCCTATCCCCTTTTTCAGCAATATTGACAGCTCTACTCCATAAATGACGTCACGCACCTAGGGGCGAGAGGGGAGTCACACATTTGACGTCACATCAAAAAGCGCAACTTTAAATAAAAGTTCCACTTAATTATATGATTACCAACACTTTAATTAATGACGTTTTACATTGCTTCGCGCGTGTTACGATATTAGAGTGCAGTTTTACACTAAAAACATATTTAAATGAAAAAAATATGATTTGAAACATACTAATACGACTTTTAAGGGGTGGGCAAAGCTTTATGAGGACATATTGAAGAAAGGGTCTAAGTTTTTGTGACGAGGAGGAGGGGGTGAAAAATCAGCCAAAAAATCGCGTGACGTCATAAATTTTAATTTTTGTCTTAAATCGAAATTGACGATTAATTAATCGTTAATTTTTCTAAAGTTAACGATATTATTTAAATTAATCGTTAAAAGCCCAAATAAAAATACAAGATACATTTTTTAAAGGCCACAAGACATTTATTGAGGTCGCAGCCCCCCCCCCAACTTCTTCCCCCCCCCAAAAAAAAAGAGACAAAGATATTCCTCATTTATACCCAAAAAACATTTACAATTAATATACGTGTATTTTTTATTTATAAATATATCTTGTTTTTTGTATATACAAAGAAATTGTACACATGAGTATGTGATCATATTTATACATGTACTTACCTAAGTTTCATAGTAGAAATATCGTGTATTAAACTATCAAAATTTAAATTATTGGTAATATCTTGTTCTATGGACAATTTTGCAAGATTTTGTAGTCTTAAATCACTCATTATGGAACTAAGCTAATTTTTAGTGCACTTTTTCTTGTGAATTGCATTTATGCATTTAAAATGTCTGTGCCCTGTTCGAGCTTGCACAAGCAACTCCTTCTGAACCATACCAGATAGAGGGTTCGGGTCTTTGCAAAATATGCCAAAGAGGTCCCGAGAATGTACAACGGCCAAAAAAATAATGAAAAGGTTTACTGGATTTCCTGGAAAATAAAATAAAAACCGAAAAAATATACGTATTTTGTCAATTTCTCGCCAACCATAACCTCTATCGGTTTGAAACAAACGCCAAGCGATAGCTAATATTATTTTTAAAAATGTTGGACAAGGAATTTTTAAAAAATATTTTTTCATTCGACTCCCGTAATTTTAGCAGCATTTTGTAGATAGTCTTTGTTACATTTAGTTTCAGAATTCTTGATTTGAAATGACTTTTATTTAATCTAGAATGACAGTTAATGGGGTTTTCCCGCTTTGTGAATGCTAATTTAGACTGTTTCGCGGTGCGCATTATATTGACACAGTCTTCCTTGTATAAAAAAATCGGAAATTCTTTGTCAGAATTTTGCTTTTCAATAATCATTCGAGTTTTTATTACTTGTTTATTAACTTCAGTTTGGAAGAGCTCCTTTCACAATGAGATACACTGATAGCAATTGTTGAAAAATTTCTTAGCAAAATTATAATTTTGGGTACAGAATTTTCCAATCTATACTGTAGAATTAATTATAATTGATCAAAGGGGCCATTTGCCCCATTTTTCTACCATCTCTTCTTGTATTGTAGGTACAGCCAGTACTGGTCTTAGGCCACTGCAGCCTATGCGGCCGCCTATCTTAATTTTCACTTATTATCATTATTAATTCCTTAACCCTACCCAGTCTGGGACCCGCGCAATCCGTTTCGCATCCTAAGGGCATAGGGCCCCGCAATTGCTAAGACAGTACTTTGTGTACAACCATAAAAACCTGGATCCTTTTTCTTTCAATATTGAACTGTTTTTTTTATCTATGTCGATAAAGAGTTGTATTTGATGTTCATCTTCTTCATTTAGTGGGTTACATTGTATTATACACGAACTAGCATACACCCGTCAAAAATGACGGAAGTTTTCAGATGCAATTTTCTTAGGGCCCCTACGGTGCCGACCTTTTTCAAAAGCCCGACTAACTTGTCCTTGTTTGATAAATACGAAATATTAAACTTTCTGAAATGTGCACAAAGTATTTTATAATAGGGGTTGCAGGGCGCCTGCGGTGCATCTTGCCTTTTTTGATTTTATAATTAACCATAATCAAATCATCATTTTTACATGGATTGCTTTTCCAAAATTAAAATATGACGTCATATAATATTTTTTTACAGCGCATATTTAATTTGCACACCTTTTGATGCTTTGGTGCAGTAATTTGGTTTTCCCTGCTTTCTAAAATGAGGTAAATGCATAAAATAAAAACAGGGTATTAGTAGGCCTGACAGGACGTAACACAACAGCGAACGTTTCGGCAAAGAGCCTTCTTCAACGGACAAATAGTACACAAATGAAACGAATAAAACGAAATAATAGAAAAAAAAACACTTAGCTTCGGTGAAATCCAAGTAGTCCAGTAGAGTACTGGACTACTTGGATTTCACCGAAGCTAAGTGTTTTTTTTTCTATTATTTCGTTTTATTCGTTTCATTTGTGTACTATTTGTCCGTTGAAGAAGGCTCTTTGCCGAAACGTTCGCTGTTGTGTTACGTCCTGTCAGGCCTACTAATACCCTGTTTTTATTTTATGCATTTACCTTTTTAAAAGCCTGATTGCAGTCTCACCCCCATTACTTTATTTTCTAAAATTAGTAGCGTCAGGACTGACAGACACTACTTGTGTGACAATTGCAAATTATATTGTTTAGTATTTTCTTGCAAGGGCATGCAAGTTGCCAACGAGCTCTTTTATTTTCTTTTATAATTCCATCAATGGATAACAACATTTCTCGTTGTTCTTCTTTCTCTAAAGATAGAACCACGTCTTCTGAATTTTCCCCACTAATATTTTTTCTCTTTCTAACTCGGTGCTCAGCTTATATATCCAACTCTCTATAACAGCGTTCTGTATTAGCACATCTCTGTGTTCCATGAAGTGGGTTTGCATTAATTTAAGAAAGACGGGTTCCCGTAAATTGAGATAACATAGAAAAGAAAAATAATGCATTGAACTGGGTAAAACTCCCGGATCTGATTTCGTTTTACTAGTTACTTCTTCAATATCAAATTTTCCAAGACGCTTAAAATTTTAAAATATGTCTTTTTCGATATTATTTATGCTATTGAGGTGTTTATTAACGGAGAAAAAATGAATATGTTCATGTTCTTGCGATTAAACTTAATAATTTCCCATAAAATAGACGAATTCAAATTAATTACACATTACTATATTTGGATAGGCGTAACATTTTAATGAAAAACACAAATTATGTGTGCTACTTAAATACAATAAAAACTAAATTAATTTAATTTTATAAGTTACCTTAAAATAATTTTCTGAAAACTGAAATAGTAACATAAATTACTACTTGCAAGGTAAAAAACAATATTGGAACCACCATGCAATGTAGGTACTGGTCAGCGCATCATTCTGCACATGTCGAAATTCTACGCAAAAACGGTCGTGGCGATGTTAATAGAACATATGATTCGCTTTATAAAAACAAAGGGGATCGCAGCGATTGCAATAACTATCGTGGCATCTCCTTACTGAGTATGGTGGGAAAAGCTTTTGCCAGAGTGATCCTTGCACGCCTGCAAATTCTGGCACATAATGTCTACCCAGAATCACAATGCGGTTTTCGGGCTGGCCGGTCAACCATGGACATAATCTTCTCACTCCGTCAGCTACAAGAGAAATGCCGGGAGCAACAGAAGGCCCTCTTCGTTGCCTTCATAGATCTAAAAAAAGCATTTGACCTGGTCAGCCGCAAGGGTCTACGATGTATATTGGAACAAATAGGATGTCCGCCACGGCTTCTCTCCATCATCGAGTCCTTCCACACCAATATGCACAGCACAGTGCTCTTATATGGTGCCACCTCAGAACCCTTCCCAGTTTGTAGCGGAGTCAAACAGGGCTGTGTACTGGCCCCAACACACTTAGATATCTTTTTCTCGATGCTACTGCATCATGCTTTCGAGGACTGCTTCGAGGGGGTTAACATCCATACCAGGACGGAAAGAAATCTATACAACATCAGCCGTCTCCGTGCAAAGAGAAAAGTGGAAAATGTTTTAATTAGAGAGTTGCTCTTCGTGGATGACGCAGCCCTTACCTCCCATTCAGAGATAGGTCTCCAACTTTGGTCAATAAATTCTCAGAGGCATGCACGGATTTTGGTCTAACGATAAGCCTCAAAAAGACCAAAATTATGAGACAAGGAACAGACTGCTTCCCAGCAATCTCCATTGAGGGAAACACCTTGGATGTCTTCGAGGATTTTACCTACCTTGGCAGTAACATCACAAGCACACTCTCCCTGGAAAAAGAAATTGAAACCAGAATCGGTAAGGCTGCATCATTAATGGCTAGGCTGAATCAAAGAGTGTGGAAAAATGCACAGCTCACTGATAGGACGAAAATCACTGTGTACCAGGGCTGAGTGCTCAGCACACTCCTCTATTGCAGCGAGTGCTGGACAACCTATGCCAAAAAAACAAAGCAACTCAACAGCTTCCAATGTCGAGGTACTCAGAAGGAGTCATATGCTGAGCATGCACTCAATCCTCAGTGAGAGGCGCCTGCGGTGGTTGGGACATGTCCGCAGGATGAGCTCGGAGCGCATTCCAAGAGCCCTGCTTTACGGCGAGCTGGCAACTGGTATGTGGAAGAGAGGACGCCCCTGCTTGCGCTTCAAGGATGTCGGCAAGAAAGACATGACTTTGGCACAGATTGACCCTAAAACGTGGAAGACCATTGCTGAGGAGCGCACCTCCTGGCGGGCAAAAGTACGAGAAGGCATTGAAGTCACGGAAGCTTCCCTTACAGCCAGGAGCGAAGAGAAAAGGGCCAGGAGAAATGGAAGGGGGGTAGAGGAGCAGGAGGAAACGCCATCATCCCATGAGGATGGACGGATGCCATAGTATGCGGCCCAGTAGTGATGTGTTTTTTTATGTGTGTGCAGTTTTCTCATACAAGCGCCATCTGTCACGTATATCGTTTAATTTTCCAAAACAAATCGATACCTTTTTGAGCGGCTTTAAATTTTTGAACGGCTTTGGGTTATAACAACCACTAAGTAATCAAACAAATGTTACTCGAATCCATTAATGAAGACTCGAAAATAGGATTTTTTTATTTCACCTCGGTGTCCCCCCTTCAAAAGAAAAAGGGCGGTTATCGGAAATTACTTTATTTTTCAAATGCCCACAAATGCCGCCCTCTAAATGTGTGCGGCCCGGGGCAGACCACCCCCACCGTGCCCCTAGCTTCGCCACTGCAATTAAATAACACAACCTTCGTTCTGGGTGAGTTGCTGTTGTCTAAAAGCTTTAATTAAATAATGAAAGGAGAGGCCTAGAGCAAATCCTTTTAGAACTCATTAGTTTTCAGTTATTGATAAATAATAATTTCAGTTTGCTCTTTACCAAAATGAAATCTTGTATCAATTGATGTTGCGACAAAGATGTCAAAGAATTTATTATATTTTTTATAGTAAACTAGAATGGTGAACTTTGTGGAATGATTGTGATAGTTCCAGTAATTTTCTATCTACAGTCAAACCTCTGAGACTAGCACCTCTCATAAAAACTTTTTTCGCATAACGAGCACATTTTATTTTGAAAAAGTTACTCCCGTGAAAATCACGAGAGCAGAGAGAGAGAGAGAGAGAGAGAGATCACGTGACATGTGCTTCGTAAAAGTTTCGAAAAGGAGAGAGAGACAAAATGGCTGAAATGTGCTAGTGTATGTCTCCACCTTATGAATCCTGAAGTTCATTGTTGTACATAGTGATTTGTGTAATCATCGGATATTTCAGTATTAACATGCATTTTCTTAATATCAATTGTTTCAAGGAATTATTGTACGAGAGATGATATTGTTTGATAACGCCTACACACACACTCATGAAAAGAGCTGTGTGACAACGAGCGAAGATTCGAATAAAGAGTGACTCACAAAGGGAAAGTCACTTTTTACTGGAAATTCATTTGTGAATCGGCACTTCCACCTTGATGTATTATTCTGTGTTAAGGACACGGTATGTTTGCGTATTTTTTCGTGTGCAATAAACCGCTTTTAAAAAAATTGTATTCAGACATCATTCTTATTTTTTTCTTTTATTTTCAAATTGACATAACCTGGGCTAGAATTTCTTCTAAAAAAATACACAAGAAGACAATCATAAGAGAGAGAAAAAAATACTGTTGAAATGAAGCGAAAAACCATTGACAAGCGAGAACAAGGTAGCTAATCTAGTTAGTTAGCTAATCTAGTGCGCAACTACAATCGGCCAACATCAACGACCTGCACTATTTTCAAGATCAATTAAGGAGATGGATGCTTTAAATGGAGTGTCAAGAATGTCTTCGAAATGGTTACGAAACATTTTCGTCAAATTTTGAAGCGTCTGCGAAAACAAATGTCTTTGGGCAGTTTTCTAGTTAATAAAGAAATATTTAAATATTACATTCATGGAAAAGAACTGACCCAAACTAAAGATGAAAATTACTTAGGTGTCTTAATAATTGAGAAACTATCATGGAGTCCCCATGTCAATGAAGTTATTAATAAATCAAACAAAACCTTAGGCTTTATAAAAAGAAACTTTAACAAATGTAATAGAGATATAAAACTAAAATGCTACCTCACTTTGGTGAGACCTGTTCTAGAATATGCATCTTCTGTATGGGACCCATCCACCAAAGAAAGCATTGATAAACTAGAACAAATTCAAAAAAGAGCTGCCAGATTCATTACTGGAGAATATTCAAAACTGACAAGAATAACACCATTAGTTAAATCATTAAACCTTGAAACACTAGAGGATAGAAGAACCAAGAGCAAAGTAGTAATCATACATAAAGCAATTAATTCTAATTTAGAAATACAACACAAAGATAACTTAATACAACCCTCAGATAGACATAAGGATAAAAACACCTTTCTTATTCCGTATGCAAGAACAAAACACATACAAGTTTTCCTTCTTCCCGTCCGGAATTCGGGCGTGGAATGGGTTGCCTGAAGAATCCAGGAAAACCAACACTTTATCAACATTTAAATCTCTAATAAAAATGCAGGACTAAACACAAACCATAGATAAGCGTAGGACGCAATAATGTTTCTGTATAGAAGGAGCGTCTGTAAACAGATAAATTCATATTTTTGTGTACGTTTTTTGTTTCAAATCTAATTTTTTTTTGTTTCACTCTTTAACAATTCATAAGTAATTTTATTTGAATAAATGTTAATAAAATTTTTTGAAAATCGAGTATTTTTTCAGCATGGAATGGAATATCGTATTTTAAATTGATTTGTATGGGAAAAATTGTTTCCTGTAACTAGTTTTTCGCTTAACGAGTAAGAATTTGGAACGAATAAACTCGTTATGAATGTTTTGACTGTATTTGAATATTGTTACCATATGCTTTTGACAAATCACCTATTTAACAAATTTATTTTTATTTTTATTTTTTTGTTACATGATTTGTTTTTTCAGTGACCGGACAAGAGAACACAAGACATGTGAACACAATATTAAATTTTCTGTAAATTATTTATTGATCTTGTAAGAACAATAAAACATACATTTATCTTCTAAGACATTCCAAGAGCAATAAAATAGATGAATGACTGAAACAAATGATTTTAATTTAGAAAAATATCATGACATTGTAGAATTTTCAAAAGGATAGTTTATAAAGTTAACATTATATTTATATTGCATGTCGTTGTACACAATAGAATAGTATACAAAAATTTAAAAGAAGTAATAAAACAGCACTTCACGTTGATATTATAATTCTGAAATATTAATCAGAAAATAAATATATAAAATAGTTAACTACATTAAAATGCTGAAGGTATGTAAAGAAAAAAAAATTTGACATTAACACTGAGTATTGATACTAACAATAACACTGTTAAGACATTTTTCTTTTTTTTTAAATCTTGCTTTAAATATACATTATATTTAAACAAAAGCATTCATAGATCTTTATATGAATTGAAGTATGATTAATAAAAATTAAGTTTTCAATACATATATAGACTAGTGAAGTTATTCTAAATTAGTATTTTTGAATTATTTTCAAGAGATTCGGTTATAAAACATTAACCAATTTTTTTTTAAAATGCCGTTAATAGTTATCAAAGCAAATTTCTAAAATCGTTAATTTTCAGAAATAATTTTTTTTAAATGTAGAAAACATGCCCTAATCACGAAACTTATTTCTAAAGACAAATTCGTGCAAGTATGAAGTAAATAAATCGCAGTAGCCTACGTTCCGAATTGTTGTCTCAGTTTGCGTTTAGCTCGCATCCACATGTTTTATACATTTTCTGTATGAATCTCCTGTCTACCTGATCAACAAAATTTCTCTGATGGATTATTACATCATGCATTTAAATGCCATTGCCTATGCGGTGTATATGAGCATAGGCTGGCCAGCCATCTGAAATTATATGGGTTCCTGGGAGGATGTGTCTTTTAATTAATGGCTCTAATGTAGTGGCCGTTCGGTCGGGTACGTCTATCAAAAAAATGTACCCGAACCCCACTCAATCCCTCCAAATACCCAGTGGCCATCTCGTCACTGCCCTCTGTGATACTTTCTGTGGAAATATTTTGATTCATCAATAAATAATATTATGGGAACCCCATTGTCGTCGAGTCCCCCTGATTACTTCGTGCAATACTTCGTGTCCGTTCTTTCTCTCTTTCTTTGCACAATCTATGAGCAAGTCTGCGGCGTATGCTACGCAGCGGGTCGTATCTAGTAGTAAATAAAAAACTGCTAAGGGTACCGTTCATAAATGAAGTCACACGATTTTTGCTGATTTTGCACCCCTTCCGTCCCCTCGTCACACGTCTTCACAAAAAATTAGACCGCCTCCAATATGACGTCACAAAGCTTTACCCACCCCCCTTTCATAAAACTATTTTCTATTTTCTATTATTTTATATTTTATATTTGAAAAAGAGAATGTTTCAAATCAACTTAAACAAAAAAAAGTATTTATTAAGGGTACGGCTGCTCTCTAATATCGTAACATGCGTGAAGCTACGTAAAACGTCATTTAATAAATTTTAAGCAATCAAATATTTAAGTAGAATTTTATTTAATGTTGCACGCTTTAATATTACGTCAAATTTCTTAAACACAAACACAATCACGCTTCGTCACAAATGTGTGACTGTGTAATCTGCACTTCCCTAGGTAAGGCTAGTTGCGTGAATTTATTGTCACGGTCGGATACCGTAGATGTTGTGGTGTGAGAATCTCTGATCTTAAATGTAATGATTTTGTTGTGAGCTCTAGTCAGATAATGATATGAGTTCACTTGGAAATAATAGTGGGTAATTTGGTCAGTCGTGAATTCATCGAGGCAGAGGGACTATAAATAGTGTGGTGTGGGGTGACAGGGAAAGCTGAGCAGAATACACAAGGATAATAGGGACTGGGTCTTGAGGGTCGTTTGAACGATGTGAGAGTTATAAGAACGTTATAAAAGTTATGGTCATGGATATATCGAGATGATGTAATTAAACTTGTTTGAAATGAATCAAGTGTTGGTGAATACTTCCAACGTCCAGTGTTGTAATTTGTGTATCCATTAACCAGCTGAGACTCTGTCGGAGTTGATCGATATATGTGGCCAAGGGAGGACCTAGATCCCCCTAAACAACAACTTTGCCACAGTCATTTATGGACGGCCCCTTATTTCCCATTATAATTTTTTTTTCAAAGCATAACCAGAACATTTTTCGTTGACTTAAACACATTTTCATCTTTATTATTAATAATGAATTAATTAATATATGAGACATAACTAAAAGTAGTGATCATGTTTAAATGTGACATTTACAGACTAAAACAGAATTATATCCCCTGGTTTTAAAACTCAGCGCAGGGACGGTAGAGGGTGTGAACATCGACGGTCGGCGTCAACGCGTGAACTGAACTGTCACGTGAAAGAAATATAAACAAATGTTCGGATAGTCCGATCGCTTAAACTTACAAAGCAAGTTACTATAAGGG
>CALYLW010000155.1:1141013-1173513 GCA_944989445.1 Ampullaceana balthica
GCCGAGCCCAAGACAGAGAGAGAGAGAGAGAGACGGCCGCGAAGTTAATATAAGGGATTTAAAAAGACTCATAAATTATCGCTGTAATAGCCGAAATACAACGTATAATAATGCATTTAATAAATTAAAAATGTAAGTTCTCACGAGAACATTAAATTTCGCTGTGAAATATTATACGTGTAGAAACTGCATGATTACCATGTAATCGGCCATGTATAGTATAAGTAGTTTTGCATGAGGATTGAGATGAGTACACTGATTAAATTATAATAAGGCAAGCGTTATTCGCACGGTTTTTGCAGTGCGGATAATGTTTGACATTATTCGCACGGTCAAACCGTGCGGATATTGTTAAGATGTAGTATAGTTATTATATTTGTATTCTGACTCAACTGACCGTATAGGCCTACTAATATTAATACATGTATACGCTAAAATTTAATTTAATTCCCTGAACTTTTATTATTTAGATTTGTTTATACTAGTGGACTTAAAAAAAATTATTACCACTATTATTAACTAATATTATTTTTATTAATATTACTATTACCATTAACGGCATCACTAATTGAAGAGATTAGTGAACTTAGTCTTAAGTTCTTACCTAAACTAACTAGTGATAGTGCTAAAGGCTAAACTAAACGTATGTAAGTAACAAATTAAGCATTTTGAGATAATAAAGCTTTAATAATTAAAACAGACAGTGATTTTTTAACAGCCTGAACGCCCTAAATAATTAAAATGCAATATTCAAAGACTATAGTAGAGACCAAAATAAATTAAATTCATTTATTTGTTGACTCTACTATAGTCTTTGAATATTGCATTTTAATTATTTAGGGCATTTAGGCTGTTAAAAAACTGGTCCCAAGCTGCTATGGTACTGTTTTCAACTTTACACAGTAGTAGATTGGTCTAAACCAGATGTTAAATGTTCACTGTTTAACTGTTATTTAGATTGAAATTGACAAAAATGTGAATTAAGTACTTTTAGCACAAATGCTTAGGTCTTCAATTAGTTTAGCAATAGATATATTGATTATAAAGACCTTTACTTTAGTTTTGCCTTTGAAAGAGGGACTTTGGGAATTATAATTTAAATAATTTAATAGTAATAGTCCTAAACTATTATACTATATTATAATTTAAATTGTCTTTATAACACAGGACTACAACTAAACACTTGACTCCACTGTTTTCAAGACCAGGTACTAACCTTTAAATTTAAAAGATTAAGAGTCAGGACCATACTTACACAGGTATTTAATTATAACAATTTTGATTTAAATTGAACATAAATTAATTTTATTGCTAAGTCATTAAGGGTCCGTACATAAAGTATGTCACGCTCCAGAGGGGGGAGGGGGTGTAAGAAAGTGTGAAAATTTGTGACAGTGGGGAGGGGGGTTTCTGGCCATGTCTGACGTCATGGTGTTTTATATTAAATTTTAATTATTTTGTTAATAAAAATCACAATTTTTTGTTCAAAACTGTGACGTCCTTTGGGGGGGGGGTGTAAATGGTTTCTTTTTATATGTATCTTATAGGCGTTCTCTCAATACATAACCTTGCATACAATGATCCTCTGTACAGAAATATCAAATTGGGGTTACACTTCGTGGAAACATCATCACTACACTTCAGCCATCTTGAATAATACTGACTCCCGCTTTCGCGCTCTTTTAGCATTGTGACATCTCCGTCACTAATCTCGTGATTATCACGTGACCTCCACCCCCATTCTTCAAAAAAAAAGTTTATGAAATACAAAATTTTTGGTCTTAATAAAAATCAAATTAATTTACATATATATTCAAATTTCAAATATTTATAAACATTGGACAATCATTACTATACAAACAATATCTAGACATGAAAATCAAGAGAGAAAAATCTGTGGGACTTCGAACAGTCTACTTCTACGTACAAAATGAGAATGGAATTTTAGCACAACTATAATTTGGTGTTACTAAAATATTTTAACAATTAATATCCATAAAATTAAAATTAAATATATTGTCCATTGGAATTCAAACACTGCTCCTTGTTTATAGTTCAGTGAATAAAAATACTAATATTAATACAGTCTCTGGTTGTATCATTTAGGAATTCACAGAATGTCTTTATTTATTGTCATTCTACTTAATATGTCTGCAAACACATTGTCTTTTCCTAGAACAGGCTTAATGTCAAATTTGTAGTCGGCTAATAGCATAGCATAGTTCAAAGATAGTCATTCTTCAGCTGACGAGTATGAATTCAAATCGATGGGCTTTCAATGCTTCTTCAGCCTTTTAAATGTTCAATAATTCACCAACTACGACCACGATTATTTCCATTCACAATATCAATTCCAGTATCTTGAATAAGTCGCTTAGCTTTTGAGAGATTATTTTTGCTTAGAGATAATTGACCAGAATTTCGACCAGATGAGTCAATGTCACTAGAAACCTTTATCTGAAAATCACTGTTTGTTTCAATGTCTCTGAATCAGTTTAATACACAATCAAATATTGTTCTTCCTTCAGATGGTTCCACACAGATGGTTTCAGACTTAACAGTACCATCTCTATTTCTGCTAGTATGACCTTCACCCCTTTTGCCATATACGTGATTGTCAATTGTGGCTACAGTGTCACTACCTCTGGTTTCATCTCGATTCATCTTTCTTCTATCATTCATGTCTTGGTTTTCATTCTTCCTACATGGTTGATCATAATTTATTTTTCTGGAATCAAAACTATATCTGCCTCTCCATGATCTTCTACCTTGATTATAATCTCTATATATGGAATTCTGATTATATTTTTCTCTCCATGATTGTCTGCCTTGATCATAATCTCTATATCTGGAATTATTATTATATTTTTCTCTCCATGATTGTCTACCTTTGTTTTCAAAGTGATCTTGTCTTGATTTTTCTTCTGTTTTCTTTCTTATAGGGCTGCCATTAGGTGACACCCTATTTGGTTGTCCTTTATTGTGGTAACACTGCCGCGCCAAATATAGCTTGTTACAGTACCAGAAAATAGTTTGTCTGTTGCCTTTTTTTTGCAGACTCTAGTTTCTCATTCCTTGTCTTTTTTCTTGCATTTTATTTTGTACTGCTTCAAATATATCTTGTCTTTTATCCATATCTACGTTTGGGTGAAACTCCTTGAATGTGCGTAATGCATTTGTTAGCTCTGCTTGAGTACGAACTTTCTTATCAGTTAAATATGTGAATAGAGCTGGTGTTGCATTTTCTAAGAACTTTTCAATTAACACCATGTCTAGTATGGCTTTTGGATTGCTTGTATGTATTACTATAAGTTCCAGCCATTTTGTTAATTTAACGTGCTTCATGTACTATGATCTGTGGATCTTTGTCCATCTTGATTCTCATTTCATGAAATTCATTTCTATAATCATTTTCTGACTTTCCAGAATGACATAGAAGTGCCTTTGTTGACATTTTTATATATGCTTTTGTATTCTTTGGCTATACTGTTGTAAGCTTCAAATGCATCTTCAGTTAGTTGAGTAATAAATTGTGCTAGACAATCTTTTTCATCATAACTTTTCATGGCCATTATGGATTCAAAATAATCCAGATATACATCCATTTTTCCTTTCTGGCTATCATATTTTCTAACTTTGATAGTATACTTCAGTGCTGACTTTCTATTTGTATCATAACCAGGATTGTGGCCTCTACTCTCTAAATCAATTTGTAGTTTTAAGTTGTCATTTTTAAGTTGTTCAAGTTCTCTTCTTGCAGCTCTTTCTTCTCTTTCAATAATTTGTTTTTGCCTCTATTTTTCGTCAGTCTCTTTTTGCTTTTGTCTCTCTTCTTCTTTGGCTATTTTTCGCAACCCTTTTTCTTCAGCTATTCTTAGCTTCTCTTTTTCATCAGCAGTTTTTTGCTTTTCTTTTTCTTCAGCTATTCTTAGCTTCTCTTTTTCTTCAGCAATTTTTGCTTTTCTTTTTCTTCAGCTATTCTTAGCTTCTCTTCTTCTTTGTCTATTTTGACCTTCTCTGCAACAAAGTTTTCAATTCTTTCCACTTAAGCCAAATTCTTTAGCAATCATAGTGAATTCTTTGTAGTAATCCATGTTTAGTTTTATGGAATTATATGAGTCAAGCAATTCAATAAGGAATGTAAGTAATTATTTAGTAAGGTATAAATCCTCCAAATAAAAAAATCTTGAAAATCAAAATATGTTCAGTCCAAACAAGTGACACATCTAAACCATTAAATTTAATTTTTACAAAATTAGGCAACAAAGCATCCTCACACGGGATCTTAAGTATACCATTTATATACGCTCCCTCAGATTGACAATACACATCAGACGATCCAAATAGTCAATTAGTCATGGTACTATACTATACTCTATACCAGGCGACGGCAGGCTCTTCATTTTTCTGTATAAAGTTGATTGTAAATCAATCGACTTGTATAACATTAAAAATATGTGATGTTGGCCCTCTGAATAATTTGAAACCTTAAGTTGGCTCGACCTCTAGGTCAAATAAGACGCGTTCTTGTAAACAAATTTTCAAGATGGCGGATAGCGAACACGCACAATTAACAAATAAGCCTAAGAAAAGAAAAATTCAAGGCAGAACAATAGAATTAAAAAAAAGAAAAAGGCTTTCATCACAAATAACTGGACCAGACTGCAAATGTTCTCGATTTCAATGCTTCCAAAATGTAAATCAAGAAGATAGAGATCGACTGTTATAGCCTCTTTCAACGGACTATCCAGCAAAGATTTACAGGACTCTTTTTTAGCTGGGCTAATCACAGTCCAGAATGTTTATAGAAGAAGACCATTGAAAAATGAATATTTATCAAGTATCAAACAATTTAGCTTCACATATAAAGTCTTTTCCAAGGTTAACGGAGATGAATTTGTTCGAGTGTGCTTACAAGGATTTGTTTCTATATTTGGCATCAAGAAAGGCAGAGTAGAAACAATAAAAAAGAGTTTAACTTCTACAGATACGTCTCAGTCTTTCCTTTAACTAAATAAGATATTCAATGTTATTAATGTATTAATTGTTAATTTTAAAATAGTCTATTAAAATTATATATTGATTTTACATTTTAAAAATGTAATTAGTCTAATATTACTATTATTATTAGTTTATTAATAACAGTAGACTGGGCGATAGTTCTGATCTTATGTTAAAGTTAATGTAGGCAAATTCTAAAACATTTTTAGTAATAGTAATAGTAATATACTCATAGTTTAGGTAAAATACCTTAATAAATTAAAATTATTACAACCAACAAGGGCAATATTTAAGACATTAGTCATATTTTTGACATCTTTCTTAAACTACACTCTAGAACATTAGGAATATTGCCTTTAATAGTTGATAGACATCTTCTCATATCAATTTTAGCCTATGCCTATATAAAGAATGGGCAGTATGGCTTTGTTTATTTATAACATAAATGTTACATTATATTTATGTTACTTTTCTATTAATAAATTACATATTAAATTATTAGTAATATTAAAAGATCAGGTGGTATTTATTTCTAAACAAGTTCATGTATCAGTAAATATTACACAGTCATAGTCATGTCTAATAAGCTAGGTTGTCACAGTTACTAACCAATGCTATAATCAAATAAAGTTACATTTTAAATTATATTTATCTTTTATTTTATATTTTAAATATATAACTTAAAATATAACAAAGATAACCATTTGCCTAAACAAAGTAAAATTTAAAAATAATAAACTTATACTAAATATTAAAGTAATAGATTGTTTATTTTTCTTATTATTATCAGGAGAGCCACCTAAAGACCAAAGGGGAAAGCACAAAAATAGGCCCCATATATCTGACTGAGGAAATGCTGTAAAGAATTCGAAATCACATTTCATCATTTCAAGGGAGGCAGACTCACTATTCAAAAGAGAAAACCAGGCGACTGTATTTGCCAGAGGAACTAAACATTAACAAAATGTTTAATATGTTCCTAATTTTGTATCCAGAAAGTAAACTTTTTTATGAATCATACAGAAATGCATTCAATAAAGACTTTAACATTGGATTTGGATATCCACGAACAGACACATGCTCAAAATGTGATGAATTTAAAGTAAAAATTGACATATTAACAAAAGGTATAATAAGTCCAATGAACCCTAATGTAAATAATGTGCAAGATTTGAAGTTCCAATTAAAACAATTAGAAACTGAAAGAGAGGTTCATCAGCGAAAAGCTGATACCTTCTATAGGAGAAAAAGAGAAGCTAGGCTAAGAGCAATGCGGGATTTGGACTTTGCTGCTATTACTTTTGATTTTAACAAAAATTAGAATCTACCAAATAATTCCAGTAATGACTTTTATTACAGAAGAAAACTTTCATTTTATTCATTTAACATTCATGTGCTGGCTTCCAAAGATGTCTACATCTATGGTTATGATGAGACAACAGCAAAAAAAGGTGCAGATGAAGTGACCTCAATGTTACTGGATTTTTTCATGAATCATCTGAGCCCTTCAGTTAAACACTTAGAGTTTTTTTGTGATTCATGTGCAGGTCAAAATAAAAATTACACAGTTATTCGCTTTTTAGATAACCTAATACAGCACAAGAAAAGATTTAATTCTATCAAAATTTCTTTTCCTGAAAGAGGTCACTCTTACATGGAATGTGACAAGGACATGGGTCTCATAAATTGTAAGACAATAGCTAATGTGCCCTCTGACTGGATAAAAACATTTGAAAATGCTAGGAGGAATCCCACCCCATTTAATGTTTTTGTACTCCAACAATCAATGGTGAGGAACATAACTTCTTTTATAAAGCCTTTTTATAAAGCCGGATGCCCTGTGCCAACAAGACCTCTTAGGGAGATATCATTTTCAGTTGATGCTCCTGGAATCATTTTTTGAAAGCCGCCATTAATACCAACTTAAGAAACAAAAAAGACACGGTTTTAAAGGGAGAACCTACATACCTTTACACAGAGAAATTGTGTGTTTCTGCGGCAAAATTTAAAGACTTACAGGTACTGAAGAAATTTACCAACAATCCTGATTTTTTTTACTCCCTGCCTTATGACAATAAACCAGATGAACATGAGTTTGATGAGCAACATTAATGTTTGTTATATAATAAACATTTTTTTATTAATTTATATCTTTGACTTATTTAATTTCCAAAGTAATGTGTGTTTTTCTGTGTCCTCATGTCAATGGTTGTTTGTCTGTGTCCTCATGTCAATGGTTGTTTTTCTGTGTCCTCATGTCAATGGTTGTTTGTCTGTGTCCTCATGTCAATGGTTGTTTGTCTGTGTCCTCATGTCAATGGTTGTTTGTCTGTGTCCTCATGTCAATGGTTGTTTGTCTGTGTCCTCATGTCAATGGTTGTTTGTCTGTGTCCTCATGTCAATGGTTGTTTGTCTGTGTCCTCATGTCAATGGTTGTTTGTCTGTGTCCTCATGTCAATGGTTGTTTGTCTGTGTCCTCATGTCAATGGTTGTTTGTCTGTGTCCTCATGTCAATGGTTGTTTGTCTGTGTCCTCATGTCAATGGTTGTTTGTCTGTGTCCTCATGTCAATGCTTGTGATTATTTATGACTCCTCGAAGGAACTCTATCTCTGAGTGTGTGCTTTTAATGTCTGTTTTCTGTCTTTTCTACCTATGTCTCGTTGAATCATAAAGCTAATAATCAGTACCTGAATCTAAATATAGCTTACCACAAAGTATATTTTTCCAATGTTTAATTTAATTATTATTTAATTTAATCAGGGACATACACAAATTTATATTAAAAATTTATTACTTTTTTAAATATTTTTTTAGTCTTATTGGTCACTAATACTATCTAAATCTATTTAAGAATCCGGATCCGTGTGGGTACATTTCGATATAGAGTTTTTAAAAATTGCAACATATATGGCAACATTAAATGACCATATATTAACACGGAATCAATAGCTTATATTTTGAGACCATAAGGTAAAGGATTTAACGTAATTCCAGTAATAGTTTAGTAAAAGTAATAGTAACAGTAATTGGTTCAGAAGGATTATTTAAATAAATGAAATTAAAATTACTTTTTTAAAATGTATTACTATTACTATTATAATTAATTTCAAAGTGTGGAAGAAAAAAAAAGCTTATTCAACTAAAATTAAGACAAATAAATACATTTTTAAACTGAAAAATTTAATTCAAAATATTATAATTAACATTTAGCGATTTATCTCTAAGCGGACAACCCAGTTTACGATATGGAATAGTGCTACTAATACTAATAAATGTTTCGATTTATTACTTCTTCAAAATATGTTCTATTTTTTTGTGTTCACTTGTTGTAGGTTCACTTGTCTATTGGTTAAGTTGTCAGTGTGTTCACTTGTCCGTGTGTTCACTTATCTGTTTGTTCACTTATCTGTTTGTTCACTTGTCTGTGTGTTCACCTGTCGAGTTTTCAGTTGTCTTGTGTTCAGTTGTCGTGTGTTCACTTGTCGAGTGTTCAGTTGTCTAGGAACCGTTTTACCACACCACAAGTCGTGTTGATTTGGAAACGGGATAATATGTTTGTCCTTGTGGATCGAATGGCCGAGCACTTACGACTACTGCCGAATGCCCAATATTTAGACTATTTAATTGACATGGTCATATAGTTTTAAATGACTTAACAATTCAGCTCTCTCCTGCACTAACATGGACATCAGAATCAATGTTACGAATAAACGTACCCAGGACAAAAGGACTATTTCACCACATGGGATTAAAGGGATATTCTCACTACAGGCTAATACCTCGACCCACCCATACTTTCCTTACTCTTTGTAAACCCACCAGTACGTTACTTACTCTTTGTAAACCCACCAGTACTTTACTTACTCTTTGTAAACCCACCAGTACTTTACTTACTCTTTGTAAACCCACAAGTACTATCCTTACTCTCTGTAAACCCACCAGTACTTTACTTACTCTTTGTAAACCCACCAGTACTTTACTTACTCTTTGTAATCCCATAAGTACTATCCTTACTCTCTGTAAACCCACCAGTACTTTACATACTCTTTGTAAACCCACCAGTACTTTCCTTACACATTGTAAACCCACCAGTACTTTACTTACTCATTGTAAACCCACCAGTACTTTACTTACTCATTTTAAACCCACCAGTACTTTACTTACTCATTGTAAACCCACCAGTACTTTACTTACTCATTGTAAACCCACCAGTACTTAACTTACTCTTTGTAAAACTGCGTATTATCTTAATTTTCTGTTACAGACCCTCCTACTATACAGAGGATTATTGCGTCCTACGCTTATCTATTGTTTGTGTTTAGTCCTGCACCTCTACTAGAGATTTAAATGTTGATAAAGTGTTGGTTTTCCTGTTTTCTTCAGGCAACCCATACCACGCCCGAATTCCAGACGGGAAGAACGAAAATGTGTATGTGTTTGTTCTTGCATACGGAATAACAAAGGTGTTTTTATCCTTATGTCTATCTGAGGGTTGTATTAAGTTATCTTTGTGTTGTATTTCTAAATAAGAATTAATTGCTTTGTGTATGATTACTACTTTACTTTTGGTTCTACTATCCTCTAGTAATTCAAGGTTTAATTTTTTAACTAATGGTGTTATTCTTGTCAGTTTTGAATATTCTCCGGTGATGAATCTGGCAGCTCTTTTTTGAATTGGTTCTAGTTTATCAATGTTTTCTTTGTGTATTAGCAGCATTATTTCTTCTCTTTTTGGGGGGACTAGAAATTGGAATAAGAATTTTTTTTGCTATTTTTTTTCATTCGCTGACTAAGTCATTTTTCTATTAGGCTAGTTGTTTTAGGGTACATTTTTAGGCCCATATATTCCTTTTTCTATAGAAATTTGTTTTTAAAACAATTTGCTGTCCCATCCCACTTAATTTCTTAACAATTAACATATTTACATGTTAATTTTGAAGATTTCTGCTATGTTTTTTGCCTCAAGTGTTTTAAGGTAAATTTTATATGTTGATTTTACAGAACTATTATTAATCCTCTTTTTATTACACGCTTTTATTTAAGCCACAATGTTTGTATGTTGTATCCATCCTTCCATCCATCCATCCTTCCTTCAAAACTTGAAACGTAAAATTATATCACTTCTGATGGTCCTAGAGATCTAAAATTTTTACCACAGATAGATCTTGGATGACAATGCATTGTATCGAAATTTCAGATCGATCGAATGTACCGTATTGAAATTATTGCATTTTTAGTTTATCTATAGTCTATATATAAGCATCGGTACCCGTCTGCTTTGTTGACATCCATGAGTTCACCACGTGAACGCAACACCGTGGTGTAAAACGTTTGGCGGGCGCTTATGAGGTGTTTGGTATAAAAAAAATAGTGGTAATAAAACAAACCCGTAAAAACAAAGTTTTTGACTATAAATCCCTTATAAATGAGACATAACTAACAGTATTGATTATTTTCAAACATTTACAGACTGAATCTGTCTTAACTCAACTTTGCATCATAACCCTAGTGAGTGGGGGGAGGGGTGGGTGGGGGGAGAAGGGAAAAGTCTGGTCACCGATTCGCTTGACCGAGCTCAGAGTGACACGTAAAATGTAAACAAAAGCGCCCGTCGCTTCGTTGGGTCGCCTCAATGCGTCAGCTCAAAATTTCACGAGGGAAAAAAACAATAACAAACTGAATTTAAATTACATACCTCATATAAGGATAAACTAAAAATGCATTAATTTAATTACGGTACGTTCGATCGATCTGAAATTTTGATACGATGCATTGTTAGGTTAGACGGGTCCGTGTGCCAAATTTCAGTTCGATCGGATAACGGGAAGTGGGACATTTTTTACTTCTGTTTTTCCGCCCGCCCAAGACAGAGAGAGAGAGAGAGACGCCGGTGAAGTTAATATAAGGGATTTAAAAAACAAACCCGTAAAAACAAAGTTTTCTACTATAAATCCCTTATATTTTAGTCATAATTAAAAGTATTGATTATGTTTCAAAGCCACAAATATTTACGGACTGACACCGAGTGATGTCCCCTGTCTTTTAACGGGGGATGGGTCGCGAGGGGGTGTCGGCACGACGGTCGACGTCTAAGCGTCAACTCAAACTCACGTGGAAAAAAACAATAACAAACCGTGAATTTAAATTACATACCTCATATAAGGATAAACTAAAAATGCATTAATTTAATTACGGTACGTTCGATCGATCGGAAATTTTGATACGATGCATTGTTAGGTCAGACGAGCCTGTGTGCCAAATTTCAGTTCGATCGGATCATGGGAAGTGGGTCATTTTTTACTTCTGTTTTTCCGCCCGCCCAAGACAGACAGAAAGAGAGAGAGAGAGAGAGAGACGCCGGTGAAGTTAATATAAGGCATTTAAAAAAACAAACCCGTAAAAACAAAGTTTTTGACTATAAATCCCTTATATATGAGACAGAACTTAAAGTATTTACAAATATCTACAGACTGAATCTGTCTTTACTCCCCTTTGCGTTTAACCCAAAAAGGGTGGGGTGGGGGTGGGAGAGGGGAAAGGTCTTGTCACCGATCGCTGGGCCAAGTTCACCGTGAAACGCCAAATTTAAACAAAAGCACGCCGCTTTACCTGGTTTAAGCACGAGATGTGTTCACACCGGTGGCTGGCCTGAAGTCAAGTGACCCGTAAAATGTAAACGATAGCTACCTCTACATATAGTTTATATAGATAAACTAAAATTGCATTAATTTAATTACGGTACGTTCGATCGATCTGAAATTTTGATACGATGCATTGTTAGGTCAGACCGGTCAGTGTGCCAAATTTCAGCTCGATCGAATTACGGGAAGTGGGTCATTTTCGACTTTTGTTTTTCCGTCCGCCCATGAGATAATGAGAGAGATGATGAGACGGCCGCGAAGTTAATATAAGGGATTTAAAAAACAAACCCGTAAAAACAAAGTTTTTGACTATAAATCCCTTATATATGAGACATAACTAACAGTATTGATTTTTTCAAACATTTACAGACTGACACCGAGTGATGTCCCTTGTCTTTAATAAATGGGGGTGGGATGTGAGGGGGTGTCGGCACGACGGTCGGCGTCAACACGACGGTCGGCGTCAACTCAAACTCACCTGGAAATGGGAGAAAAAAACAATAACAAAAAGTGAATTGAAATTACATACCTCATATAAGGATAAACTAAAAATCCATTAATTTAATTACGGTACGTTAAATCGATCTGAAATTTTGATACGATGCATTGTTAGGTCAGTCGGGTGCGTGTGCCAAATTTCAGGTCGATCGGATCACTGGAAGTGGGTCATTTTTGACTTTTCTTTTTCCGCCCGCCCAGCCCATGAGATGATGAGAGAGATGTTGAGATGACGACAGACAGAGACGGCCGCGAAGTTAATATAAGGGATTTAAAAAACAAACCCGTAAAAACAAAGTTTTTGACTATAAATCCCTCATATATGAGACATAACTAAAAGTATTTACAAATATTTACAGACTGAATCTGTCGTAACTCAACTTTGCTTCATAACCCTGGGGGGGGGGTAGAGGGGAAAAGTCTGGTCACTTATTCGCTTGACTGAGCTCAGCGTGACACGTAAAATGTAAACAAAAGCACGCGGGTACGTCGATGGATCGCCTCAACGCGTCAACTCAAACTTTCACGTGGCAAAAAAACAATAACAAACCGTGAATTTAAATTACATACCTCATATAAGGATAAACTAAAAATGCATTAATTTAATTACGGTACGTTCGATCGATCTGAAATTTTGATACGATGCATTGTTAGGTCAGACGAGTCCGTGTGCCAAATTTCAGTTCGATCGGATCATGGGAAGTGGGTCATTTTTTTACTTCTGTTTTTCCGCCCGCCCAAGACAGAGAGAGAGAGAGAGACGCCGGTGAAGTTAATGTAAGGGATTTAATAAAACAAACCCGTAAAAACAAAGTTTTTGACTATAAATCCCTTATATATGAGACATAACTAACAGTAGTGATTATTTTTAAACATTTACAGACTGACACTGAGTGATGTCCCTTGTCTTTAATAAATGGGGGTGGGATGTGAGGTGGTGTCGGCACGACGGTCGTCGTCAACACGACGGTCGGCGTCAACTCAAACTCACGTGGAAATGGAATTTTTTAAAAAAACAGAGAATTTTGAATTACATACCTCATATAAGGATAAACTAAAAATGCATTAATTTAATTATGGTACGTTCGATCGATCTGAAATTTAGATACGATGCATTGTTAGGTTTGACGGGTCCGTGTGCCAAATTTCAGTTTGATCGGATCATGGGAAGTGGGTCATTTTTTACTTCTGTTTTTCCGCCCGCCGAGCCCAAGACAGACAGACAGAGAGAGAGAGAGAGAGAGAGAGAGAGAGACGCCGGTGAAGTTAATATAAGGGATTTAAAAAGATGTGTGGGCTTCAGACGTGAATTTTAAAGAGTTTTTATTATAAGTTTTAAAAAATAGCTGTAAAAACAAAGTTTTTGACTATAAATCCCTTATATATGAGACATAACTAAAAGTAGTGATTATGTTAAAAGCGTCTTCTTTTTAAAAAAAAGATTTTTTAAATATTTATTTATCCTTAAAGTTCCTTTAGTTATTGATCCAGCACTTTAAAAAAATAATATTAATTTATACTGTTTTGCTGGGGAAAAAATAATCAATTTTTCCCTTACGATTTAAAAAAAATCAATTTACAAATATCGTCTACTGGACTATTTGTGTTGTATTTACTTAGAAAGTATAATAAGAAGTTTGCCACTTCTTCATGTAATTCTTAAATTACATTTTCCCAGGAATAAATCAAGTGCGTTAACTTTTTTTTTAATCGATTTTAAAAATATATATTTATGCTCTAAGTTAATGATTTGTATCTATCTATATTTATAATTCATAAAAGCAAGAGCGCAGTATGTGCAAATAAGCATGGCGAATGATCCTTGTTGGAGTCGATAAATCAGTTGGCAAGCGGAGGTGTTGGAGAGAGGGGCATGTCTCAAGACCAACAGTGGTTCTTAAGTTCACTTGCTTTGTTCTTTCACAGAATAACACGTGATTCGTAGTGTAGTGGTTACAACGTTCGCGTTACACGCGAAAGGTCCTGGATTCAATCCGCGGTGAACACATTATTTGTTAATTTTTAAAGATGTGTGTTTGTGCCCGTTCTTTTTCCCTTTTTAAATCCCTTATATTAACTTCACCGCCTCTCTGTCTCTCTGTCTTGGGCACCGCGGAAAAACAGAAGTCAAAAATGACCCACTTCCCGTCATGCCAACTAGCTGAAATTTTTAAACGGACTTGTGTCACCTAACAATGCATCATATCAAAATTTCAGATCGATCGAAAGTACAGTTATTAAATTAATACATTTTTAGTTTATCTATATAAACTATATGTAGCGGTCGCTATCGTTTACATTTTACGGGTCACTTGATTTCACCCCAGCCATAGGTAAACACATCTCGTGTTTTAACCAGGTGTACCGGCGTGCTTTTGTTTACATTTTGCGTGTCGCACTGAGCTCGGTCCAGCGATCGGTGACAAAACATTTCCCCTCTCACATCCGCGGGTTAAAAGCAAAGGGGAGTTAAGATAGATTCAGTCTGTAAATATTTCTCGCGTTTGAACATAATCAATACTTTTAGTTATGTCTCATATATAAGGGATAAATAGTCAAATACTTTGTTTTTACGGGTTTGTTTTATTTGCGAAGATCGCTAGGATCGGCAAATCACAGATTATGGTTGGCAAGCAAGAGTGGTGAAAGTGGATGGGCAGGTAGATAACCACAGTGCGAATATCTTGAGACCAAAATGCGTCGGTGGTTTGCCCCCAGTGAATTCTGAGAATCCTTCTTAGACATTTTTGTTGATGAAGGACTGGATTCTGATAAGGTTTACGGCCGTTGTTCTCCATTTATCGGTTCCATATAGCAGCACAGGTTTCACCATAGCGTTAAAAATCCTTACTTTTAACTTGCTGCCTAAGTTGTTGGAGACCCACACATTCTTGAGTTGTTGGAAGGATGCTCTTGCTTTTCCGATCCTTATTTTGACGTCAGCATCTGTACCACCTTCTTTAATTTAGTAATAATTAATTATTTAGAGATCTTATTAATAAAACCAAATTCAACTGTTTAGAATTTTTTTTTACAATCTTCGAAATGTCAAAAGCTAGAAAATTAAACTTGAAGGATGTCTGAATCGAAAGAGATATAGAGGTAAACACAGATTAATTGGGTAACATTGGTAAACGTTTTATTGTGTAGTTGTTTTTTTTATTGATACTAGGAAGAATAAATAAACTGTTAATAGCTAAAATGGACATCAGGATAAGAATAATAATTTAACAATACATTTTACGGGATTTAAAAAAGCTAATTATTAGTTACTGATTAAGAAAAAAACACTCAAGCTTAATTAGCGAACAGGAACGCGATAATTTGAATTGTGACTAAAATTTCAGTCAACCTTCTCTAAATGTCATGAAAATGTAATTTATATAATTTTTTAATATCTCAACAGTTATAATAAATTAGGTAACAAAGTGTTAGACAACATTCAAATCATCGTTTCCTACTTACCATGAAAGTTGAATTATAAAGGGGGTTGGGAAACTATTTCATTAAAAGGATATAAGCGCATTGAAGATAATGTAGAATTTAAGTAGCGATTACTAATTTCTCAGAGAGGAGAAAATATAAAAAAAATAGACGCCAACAATCAGTTCTAGAAGCGATTACCATTTTCGAGAGAAAGAAGAGTTTTAGCAGTTCAAACAATAACGTACATATAAGGTAAAATTAAAATAGCCAAAACACAAAACAGAAAATAAACATGTAAAATATTACAAGCCACGCGATATCTATTTTTTTTGAGCTATTAAAACAAACGGACAAACTGCGATTAAAGCTTGCAGTTACATTTGGCTTCTTTTTGATTTTGGAAAAACAATTTAGATATCTCAATTTAGAGTTGTATTTAAACTTCACATCACTTTCAGAATAAGATAAAATGGTTTTATCTCCATAGCAAACTTTTGTCTTTACTGCCACATGAGTTGTGTTAGACGAGTCTATAGTCGTTTTGCTGACTCCACATGTCGATTTGATTCCAAGTTTCATAATCCACGCAGAATAAAAGTTCATGAAATCTCCAATGATATAACTACGATGTAAATGTGTGCTTAAAAAATTAGTTTCATTGTCAGATACATCAGCTACAAATATTAGCATATATTGGATCTCTTTGGATCTGCCATAATACCGTATAGAAGGCAGCCATTCGTCTAGCATGTGAGGCTTAACATCTAGTTTTAACAAACAGTACATGAAATGAGACAAATATGTGTAATGATCTATTTGAGAAAGTTCTTTGTAAAATTCAATTATAATATTATAAGAATAAAGTTTGGTGCAAATGTTACCTCTCAACTTAAATCCAGCTTTGGTATTACATCTTTCAATAACCCAATTACATTTTGTTTTTCCTGGAAATTTTAGCATATTAGACGGCTTGCAAACTACCGTATCCCATGGATGAAACATGTTTTCATTGATATAGACATATTTCATAATCAAAATATCATTAGTAAATGATAAAATTAAGAAATCGTCAGATTCAATGGTTACGTTAGAACTGAACGACACACTTTCAACAGAGATATCATACTTTGGTAGACAGGCCAATCCTTGTGGTGATAAATGTTGTTCCATAACATATCTGTTAATGTAAATTTTAGAGGATTGTTCATCACAAATTACAAATGAAAAATGTGTTAGGAATTTTTCCTGCAAAGAACTTATATCCTCCTCCTCGATATCGATTGGGAAATAAGTTATAGGTGTTGAACACGAATAAGTTAAATAAGATAGATTGGAGTTAGGTATATCATATAGAGCAAAATTTGACTCCATAAGCAATTCATCTAAAATTGATTCTTTTAAATTAGTAAATTTATACACTGACGGATTAACTAAACTCCAATTTACTGGTTTTCCAAAGCCATCATCATTACATCGAAATATATTTAAGTTCTTATAGACTAGACCATTAGTTATGTCAGTAACCACCTTATTGTTATCAAAAGATTCAAATGTCGAGGATAAAAGTTTTTGTTTATTTCTGCAGCTGGATAAAACTAACTTTCTGAACGGCAAACAACATTGTATATCTAAGTTTAAAAAGTTTGTAAATTTTGTGTATGCATCTTTAAAAAGAGACGGGCAAACTGACGTGAAATCCTCACAACAATTTCTATACACAACACATTTGGCATCACACGTACACGGGAAATTTCGAATTAGTCCACACTTTCCTTGACACGAAGCTTCATGGGGAACATTACCCAGATTGGGCAGTCCAACAGATTCTGGGTTCTTCAAGTCATGGTAACTCTCCGATTTTTCTTTATTTTGTACTTTATATGTTTGGCAAGCAAATTTCAAAAAATTTTCCATAAACATTTCACAAGTCAAAAGGGGCATAATTCCTAAGATTATGAAAAAGATGTGGCACATTGCTGTAAAATTCTTTGCTTATAAAGAATAAGAAATTTATCTCAGATATAATCTTTATAGCATTTGTATTTTATCAACAGCTAAGAAGCGAATTTGCATTACACAACAGTGTTCTTTTTTTTTGTTATTTAATTTTTTTTTAAATTTTAAATGAACATATTATAAGATGCATTGGTTTTCTGAATCACTTATTGCGGCAGGTCTGTGAATGTAATACTGGTAATAGTGTGTCATTTGTTAACTTTTTCGTTTTCCGTTTTAAATAAACTCTTTTTATTATGTAGCTGTCATTTTCGTATTTCCAAAGATGTGGACGAACTATTTCTTAATAAAACAGATGCTGCACAATGTCTAGTGCTGGTTTTGTGACGTAAATGTACTGACCGGCTGTCATGTTGTAGGCCACGCCTTTCTTTCTGCAACGTAGAAACACGTATAATCTACCGAAACCATTCTGTATTATGAGTTAGTTTGACCTTAAGTATTTTAATTTCTGTCATAATTACATTGTGTCCTAGCGTCGAATGAATATAACCATAATTATTTATTTTTTTAAAATTAGAATAATGTTTGGTTTTAAGTCACGTTATTTAAATTGCATCGTTTAATTTGTACTAAATATAATAAATCATACATTTTTTTTGCATGCAGACTGCAGAAATGTTCAGCTGTACGAGTGTGAAGAATCGATCTGTGTGTGTGGGGGGGTTGGGGGTCGTGTTTAAAAGGAAAAAAAAATTTTCGTTTTGCCTGTAGTCAACTTATTTATAACAACGTTTTTTTAAATATAATATTTTGCGGTCGGAAAATCTCTTATTCAACCTTTAACATTCTGGCAGTTCCATTTGGGGCGTGGGGGCGCCTGGTTCACAACATCAGGGGAGGTGACACAAAAATCAATTAAAAAAATTACTGTGCCCGATGTTTAGCCCTAAAAAGGAGACGACAATTTTTTTCACCTAGAAAAAAAAATTACGAAATATACTGACATACGTTTAACGCGAAAAAGTATTAATAAAAACATATTGGTTAACATGCAATAATAAAACAGACCCAAAAAACTACCATTAAATAAATTAAGGGAAAAAAAGAAAAGAAACAGCGGCACCTTTTCAGGCAGGAAATGAAAGAGACCGTGTCTTGTGTTTTAAATGAAAGAAAGCGAAATGGGCTTTGACATACCGACACATGTTGTAAGCCGGCGAGACTAACTCCACTACTCCCTCCACCACAGTGGGGGAGGGGGGGTAAGAGTATTATCCAAAAAAAAATATATATATAAATGTTTAAAAATTATGTACTAAAAGCTTTTGAGTTAATATTTTTTGTTTTATTTATATTTATTAAAAGCGTGCAAACATGGATAGAAATGTTAATATAATGTGGTGGTGGGACACTTCGACCGTGGGCGATTCGACCGCGGACGGTTCGACCCTGCCAGATCGACCACAGGACGTTTCGACCGCAGGACGTTTCGACCCCAGGGTGTTTCGACCCCGGACGATTCGACCCTTTCATTTCTAAGGCGTTGAATGGTTTTTATTTATTCTATTTTTTTACTTTAATTATGTATGTTTTAAATATATTTTTGGTATAAAAATTAATAGTTTAATTTTATTATCTCATTAAAATTAAAAGCAGTATGAAAGAGTTATTTTTAATTTTAAATTTACGATGATTGAAAAAAAGTATATAAACTGACAACCAGTCAACTTTCAATGCGAATTCATGATTGTAATAAATACGCCATTTATGATTGTAATAAATACGCCATTCCTCTGAGGTAGAAAGTCCAACTCCACCCAACCCCGATCTGATTTAACGGACAATAAGAAAGGCAATGTGGTCAGTATGTCCTACATGGTACGTACAACATCTCTGCCCATACTCCATTTATTTACCTTCTGGATAACACTAGCCATCACACAGTATCCTGTGGTCGTCACTTAGTTTAGGCTTCGTAACATGTCATTATGTAACCCCCGGACAGTTCGGCCGCATGACGACTCGACTAGGGGGCTGTCAATGATGTGGCCGTTCAAAACGCCGCATTATTTTCGCCGTTATGACCGCTTTACAATTTAATATAGCCACCATCCATGCACCTCATTTTATACAGTAGCAAGCGGCATGCTTTCAGTAACATATTACTGTGAACCACAAACTTTTATTCCTGCTGTTAATTCATTCGCCATAATCATAAACTAAAACTTCAGTAAACTGAACATTCAAACAGAATGTCGATACCGATGGCGTAACTTTCAGTCAGGTCATACGGGCCCAGCAGCTTGAATGCCTTTGTCCGCTATGGGGCGATATTAACTATTGAAATTTATTAACTTTAGACAACTTAGTACGTCTTATTCAAATCAGTTTTCTGCTAGGGAGATCTACACGTGTTAACGAACACAAGAAACAGAAGTGAATGCAAAGGCGCGGTTTTGTAATGGTTTCAGAGCATGCCGACACCTTTTAAAAGGAAAAAAAAAGAAAAGAAAAGAAAAAAATACTTTCATTTATTTATTTTTTTACAGTGGAAATCTTTGTAAGACTGAAATATATTTATATATATATATATATATATATATATATATATATATATATATATATATATATATATATATATATATATATTAGAGCACCTACGGCGCCAACATTTGTCAAAAGCCCAACTAACTTGTCCTTGTATGATAAATACGTAATATTAAACTTCCTGAAATGTACAATAAGTATTTTATAATAGGGGTTGTAGGGCGTTTTATAAAAAAAACATATTTTAATATGATTACAACAATTTAGGACTTTACTTTGGCATAATAATGAAAATTGCATTGTATTTACACTGCTACTTCTAGCACTGTTAACAGTAATAATAAATACAATTTTAAAAGTATCAAGTTAGTTGTTCATAATGTTATAGATAAGAATGTGATTGTCTTCTGAAAATTAGGTGCAAAATTATCTTTAAAATAAAATAAGTTATTGGCAAAACGGGTGAAAAGTTTAAAAAATGGGTGATCATTTTTTTATTGTAAAATATATAGGCCTAGTATATGTAAGGGAAAATTCACTCAAAATATGATAACTCGACTACTGCTCAAGATTAAATTGGTGTTTTTAGAAAGCTTAGAGCTAGTCCTTCAAAATGATATATGTTTTAGAGTTTATGACAGTATCTCAATTTATTGTCAAACCACCTACAATGTTATGTGGCAGTGTGCCCCACATATTAGTTATATAATGATATATTGATAATTGTATTGGTAATTTTAGGGTATTAAGAAACTTACGAAGTATTATGATGTGATATGACCATGTACTTTTGAGCAGTCTTGGTACACCACATCCGGCAGAATAGCGACTGTCAAAACAGCGACCGTCATTATAGCGACTGCATCATGATAGCGACTGCATCATAACAGCGACTGTATCAAAATAGCGACTTTTTAACCACGTTTTATTAGCTCGCTTTCGTTCCTGTGGATGTGTTTGTCTGTATAAATGATTCAAAATTTTTAGCCACTCATCTTGTAGAAGCGAAAATCGCTGTGTGCTTTAAAATCGAAAAAACAGCCATAAAATATCAAAGATATACATGGAATTAATTGATACAAAAATACGGAAAATGTGCGATTACTTTAAATTTGACTTTGAGAGTTTCAAATTTTAACATTTACTTCTCCACGCTAGACACGGATCTTGCATCAAAACTATTTTCTTTACACTAGAACACACGAACAGACGCAGGAAATATTTTAGTCACAATGAAATCTCTTTTCTTCATTTAAAAGCATGTACTACCTGTAAAGATAAATTTTACACATAAATAAAGTCAAGAATACCAGAAATCCTTTCTGAACGTAAAGTGCTACTGACAGAGAAACTAATTCAATACTTTAAGGATGCAAACAGCTTTCACACACTTAAATATTAATAACATGTTGTGTTATCCACGGATGTTACTATATTTCAAATGAAAATTCCAGTTATAACATGGCTATTTCCCTTGGTATGTAAAATTGTTTACACTTCAAATGATTTCTTATTGAACGATCTAATTTTTAAAAAAATGTTCTTCATATGAGTGAATAGAACACAAACTTATAATGTTTTTTAACTATTGCTTTTATCTTATTTTTTTATTTGAATGAATAAGACAAAAAGAAATTCTACTACTACTTTTTTTGTTGCAAATGTGTGGCGTTTTTGTTATTCAGTATAAAATTCTTGCTCCCTAGATCGCTTGTATTGGTATTTATAAATGCAGCCAACATGGTCGCTTTTGGATAAGCTACATTTTGTATACATATTTCAATGATTTTGCATGTGGGGACCTGTGAAAAGGCATAGGCACGATGTGGAGCCAAGAGGGGCCAAACGTACCCAGTTTTCAGGGGCCCACAAATTTCTGATGGCGGCCCTGCCCTAGTCAAATAAAATTTATCGTAAGTAGAGCACTAATCGTTCATTTTTCTTTAAAAAAATTGCGTGTTCTTTTTTCCTAATGAAGATTTGAGTTTTCATTTACGAAGTGGTTGCTCGTCTCGAAGTATTTTCATTGTTGTTATGGCAATTTGGCAGAGCGAAGCGTACTTCCGGTAATGAAATGTTGTATTTTTACACTTGAAAATAGGTAATAAGTAAATAGGGAATAAGTACAATTATTTTTATCCATTAACGTAATTAATATGTTAGTTTTAGGGTCTGTGTTAGGTATAGTTGTCTATTTTTTAAAAACAAAACGACTTCGAGTCGACTAGCATTCATGCTGGATGACTCGAACTTCGAGATGAGTAGCATCGGCCTTTAATATAATAATATGTATATAATATATATATATATATATATATATATATATATATATATATATATATATATATATAGTATATAATATTTCTGCAACTTAAAATTTTCTTGCTCAATTTACTGGCTCTATCCTTTAACTTTACTTATTAAAGTTAAGCATCAATGTTCTTAACACACACGTAAAGGCCTTTAAACCAGGTGTGGGCAAACTTTTTCTACGGAGTGCCGCATTCAAAACTTTATTGTTATAGGCGGGCCGAATATATATTTTGTCTTCTTCAGTTACAATTTACAAAGTATAAAATATGAATTAATGATTATAAACATGTATTTGTCATTTTATTTCATAATCACACTCTAGTAAACATTTATATTACATTTTAAATACTAACTGAAAGGGATTCTAATTTGATATTAAGATCTTACTAAACATAATTATTTCAACAAAAGTTTATTGCTACCTGTCATAATGACTATCTTATCTGTTTATAGACGCTCCTTCTATACAGAAGATTATTGCGTCCTACGCTTATCTATGGTTTGTGTTTAGTCCTGCATTTTTATTAGAGATTTAAATGTTGATAAAGTGTTGGTTTTCCTGGATTCTTCAGGCAACCCATTCCACGCCCGAATTCCGGACGGGAAGAAGGAAAACTTGTATGTGTTTGTTCTTGCATACGGAATAAGAAAGGTGTTTTTATCCTTATGTCTATCTGAGGGTTGTATTAAGTTATCTTTGTGTTGTATTTCTAAATTAGAATTAATTGCTTTATGTATGATTACTACTTTGCTCTTGGTTCTTCTATCCTCTAGTGTTTCAAGGTTTAATGATTTAACTAATGGTGTTATTCTTGTCAGTTTCGAATATTCTCCAGTAATGAATCTGGCAGCTCTTTTTTGAATTTGTTCTAGTTTATCAATGTTTTCTTTGGTGGATGGGTCCCATACAGAAGATGCATATTCTAGTACAGGTCTCACCAAAGTGAGGTAGCATTTTAGTTTTATATCTCTATTACATTTTTTAAAGTTCCTTTTTATAAAGCCTAAGGTTTTGTTTGATTTTTTAATAACTTCATTGACATGGGGATTCCATGATAGTTTCTCATTTATTAAGACTCCTAAGTATTTTGCATATTTAGTTTGGGTCAGTTCTTTTCCATGAATGTAATGAATGACTATGAAGAAGTAGGAACGTAATTTACATATACGCTGATCATAGAATAAAATTATAATTAAAGAGAAGCATTTTACTATTCACAGCTTTGGATAATGTTAAGGAACTGTGGAACCAGTTTACTAGTTGTGATTCGCATGACTACATTCAAATTGCAGTAAGTCTATATCTTTCTGTCCTTTTGGTCCCATAACCTCGTGGTTGTAGGGGGGTTCTAATGTTTCCATTAAAACTTTCTCGGGGCTTGGTAGACCTGGCGGCGCCCATCTCCTCTCCTGGTCAGTGGAGAACTTTTTTAGCGATAGTCATTCATCAACATTTTATTGTGGCTTTAACGTGGGCTCGATCCCACGCCCCTCAGCTTGTGAGGCGAGCGCACTATTGACTTCACTACCCTTAGACTTGTTTATTTTCATACAAGAAAAAGCTTGCTCGCAAATGACTGAGGACCCAAATAATGACAAAAGTTTTTCGCAAGGTTTTAAAGTATGGAAAGGCTGCTTCTGGCAGAAGAACTGACTTGAACTTCTCCTTCATGTCATAATCTGCTTGTAGGTCAAGCAGCTCTAACTGTTTATCCTCTGTGGCTGAATCAGCTTCTGCAATAAGTGGCGAACTGAGGATATTGAAGAGTGGTTCCATGTTCTTGAAGTCTTGGGACCTTATTTCACATTCCACAGCCAAGGCATCCAATATAGCCTTGTATTTGTCAGCCATTTCACCAGAAATATTTTTCTGTTTCAGCAAAGGCAAAGGGCAAAACCTATTTTTAACTGCTTGCCTAGAGGAGAGGGAGAGCTTTGCCTGAAATGATTTAACATGCCCTTCGATTTCATGTGCAAACAAAATATTGCCTTGAAGTTTGACAGTTCATTACACTTTTCCATAATGTCAATGGATAACATGAAGTCTGACTTCCACTATTCATTAACAATGTTAGTAACAAAGACACTCAAAACCCTTCATCTCCACGAACATAACTATTTCTTCCTTGAGATCCCACACTCGCCTCCACATCTTGTCCAGGCTCAACCAGTGGACACTACTGTAGTATATATATCATAATATTCAGTTTCCAAATCTTCAAGCACTGCCTTGAACTTGAACTGCCTGTGGTTAATTGCCCTAGCTCTGATGAGTTGTATAACACTGACAACTTGGTCAATAAAATGCTCGATATTTAACTCATCAGCTTTGCACAGAGTGTCCTGATGGATGACACAGTGAAGAGGTAATAGTGAATGGTCAGAAAGTTGTTCTTTAAGTTTATTTTTTATCAACTTCACCAGACATATTTTTTTTACCGTCAAAGCACGCGCTCCAACGGTTGTTAGTTATCATGTTCCACACTAACCCAGTTCTTTTACCACAGTTCTCAACGTGCTTGTCTTTGAGTGGCTCAACACTAAGTAACTCTCGGTAAGCTGAAAACGACTGTTTATTATATGCATAAATACCAAAAATTGTGTTGTGTCCTGTACATTGGTATTTTCGTCCAACGCAAGAGAGTACCACAAAAAGTCTTTGATTGCATCTCGAAATTGGTGCAGCAAATTGTCACTAATTTTTCAACACGCCTGACTACAGTTCTCCTTGATAGAGAAATGCTGTCAAACTGTGTTTTCTGTTCTGGAGACTTAATGCTTGCTGCATCTGGCAAGCAATCCTTGTTGAACTTAATGTAAATAATTTAAAACTTATTAGTTGAAGTACTTGATTTAATATGACTAAAAACGTGGGGCGGGCGCTAATGAGGTTTAACATATGCGGTTCACTCAATCTCTCACTTATAGATCTCTCTTTTGCCTTCTAAATTAGAAATCTTTAATTTTTATACCAAACACCCACCACACGTTTTTATTCATATTAAATCAAGTACTTGAACTAATAAGTTTTAAATTATTTTCTTCTTTTTAGTCCGCTTCTAAAATCGTGGTTTTTAAAAATCTTTTTTTTACTTCTATTTATTTTATTCTTTTTAGTCCACTTATAACAACCTGGTTTTTTAAAATATTCTTTTACCTCTATTTATTTTACCAAACACCTCACAAGCGCCCGCCCAACGTTTTATAAACATTGTGATGTGGTCACGGGGCGAACTCACAGATGTAAACAAACGCCGACTGTACAGATGCTTTTATATAGAATATAGATAAACTTAAAAGTTCAATAATTTAATAACGGTACATTTGATCCATCTGAAATTTTAATAAAATGCATTGTCATCCAAGATCTATCTGTGGTAAAATTTTCAGATATCTAGCACCATCAGAAGTGGTTCAATTTTAAGTTGGCAGATTTGAAAAAATCTTGGACAAACAAACAAACAATGCCCAACGAAAGCGAGCTAATAAAAACGTGGTAAAAAAGACTTGTTCCGTTTTACAATCTTATGGAACATCACCAAACTGGTTTTGGTTGCAGCATCTTGTATTGAAGACTGTTTTGTGAAAACAGTTTGATGCTTCTTCAATTTGTTTTCTCTCTTCTTTCGTTAAATTGTGCCTAAAATCCAAATGTTTTCTTTGGCGGTGTCTTTTTAAGTTGCAATCCTTAAAGACACTCACACATTCACGGCACAGCTAGAAGTCTGCTTGCTCTAAACGCTCGGAAAGCAATATTTAGCTGTCCTTTTGTCATTAAAAACACGAAATTCGTCCTCAATCTTTATATTTTTTTGCAGCACCCATTGTTAAGTCAACATCTATTCAATTTTAAATTACAATTTTTACAAAACCGTAAATATGTAAATCTTAAACAAAAGCCACCTCCGTTGGGCTGAAATGCAGTCTCGAATAAGGATGTAAACAATTAATTACTTATGATGACTAATCAATTCTGGAGCCATAAAACAATTTAATATCCCAAGATTCGTATCAAATCATTGGAATAAAATTAAAAAATAAATTGACCATTCTAAACAAAGAATATAAACATCGACATAAGATCGTAACATGTACATGCCTACAGGCCGCATTATATACTTTGGCGGGCCGCATGCGGCCCGTGGACCGTAGTTTGCCCACCCCTGCACTTTGACCTATGCTGTAATTTAGTTTTTACATAAGCTAAACAAATTTTACAATTTAAACTTTGGCTACCGGATTTATTAACAGAAGTATATTAAACTCAATACAAATGAACCTAAAAGCAATCACTTAAGATGTGCTGCGAAATGAATATGCCAGCGTCATTCCTTTGTAGCCGGAATAATAAAAGCCATTTTACAAAAAATAATTTTGTAATTGTTATCCATAAACCAACCGATGAATTATTTTTTTTTAAATTTGGTAAATAATTTGTTTATTTTTCACAAACTAAATCTGATGTGGGGGTATTGAAATATAATTTACAAAATATGATGTTTCTTTGGGAAAGAATAATAATAACATAGTAACATAATTACTTTAGTTTTTGAAATGATACAATTTGTATTAAAGCCTAAATTTTAAATCGTATTATATAGAGTTATATATGTAAGTAAATATATATATATATTCGATGGTCGAGCTAAGTAGAGCTATAGATTGCCTAGCCTGCGGGAAAGCCCCTGGTAATGATGGAATTCCACCAGAAGTTCTCAAATGTGGAAAAGAAATACTTTTACAGCCTTTGCATGACCTCCTCACTCTGTGCTGGGAACAGGGGCAGATACCATAGGAGTTAAAAGATGCCAACATCGTTACACTGTATAAAAAATAAAGGAGACAAGAGTGACTGCAACAACTATCGTGGATTCTCTCTCCTCAGTATAGTTGGAAAGGCCTTCGCCCAAGTTGCATTGACACGCCTGCAGACCCTAGCATCGCGTGTACTCCCAGAATCGCAGTGCGGCTTTTGAGCCGGAAGATCAACCATAGACATGATCTTCTCTCTGCGCCAGCTGCAGGAGAAATGCAGGGAGCAACATATGCCTCTATACATCGCGTTCGTCGACCTAACTAAAGCTTTTGATCTTGTCAGCAGAAGCGGCCTTTTCCAGATCTTAGTAAAAATAGGCTGCCCTACACATCTGCTTAACATCATCAAGCAATTCCACGAAAACATGCAGGGCACAGTGTGCTATAACGGTGCCACCCCCGAGGCTTTCCCAGTAAGTAGTGGAGTAAAGCAAGGCTGCGTGTTGGCACCTACTCTATTCGCAATATTCTTTTCCATCTTACTCCAGTATGCCTTCAAGAACAGCGAGGGGATATACATACACACCAGAGCTGACGGGAGATTATTCAATATTGCCCGACTTAAAGCCAAGACCAAAATAAGGAAGATTTTGCTGCGTGAGCTCTTATTTGCAGACGATGCCGCCTTAATATCCCACACAGCAGACGGCCTGCAGAACCTTGTATCCAGCTTCTCCGCTGCCTGCAAAGAGTTTGGCCTGACCATAAATATAAAGAAAACCAACATTATGGCACAGGATGCTGCCTCTCTCCCGACTATCACCATTGACGACTGCTACCTGGATGCTGTTGACAGTTTTACTTATATGGGATCAAACATCTCGAGCACCCTCTCACTGGAAGATGAGATAAGTAGTAGGATAGGGAAGGCAGAAACTGTTATGGCTAGACTGTACAAAAGAGTCTGGTCCAATGCCAAACTCACAGCAAGGACTAAGCTGCAGGTATACCAGGCCTGCGTACTGAGCACACTCCTCTATGGATGCGAGTCTTGGACCACCTATACCAGGCATGAAAGAAGGCTCAATAGCTTCCACCTCAGATGCCTGCGCCGCATCCTAGACATCAAATGGCAAGAGAAAGTCCCCAACACAGAGGTCCTGGCTCAAGCAAGCATGAGTAGTATTGCAGCAATATTAAGCCAAAGACGCCTCCGTTGGCTTGGACACGTCAAGAGGATGCAAAGTGGTCGCATACCCAAGGATGTGCTCTACAGCGAGCTGGCGACAGGGAAAAGGTCGGTTGGTCAGCCATGTCTCAGATACGTGGACATATGCAAGAGAGACATGAAAGTAGCCAACATTGATATACAAAACTGGGAAAACCTGGCAGAGGATAGGTCCATGTGGCGGGCTATAGTGAAAGAAGGATCACTAAGAGCAGAGGAGCAAACTAGGGCAGAAGCAGTCGGGAAAAGAGCGAGGAGAAAGGCCAGGAAACACTGCCCCACTGCTTTCGTGTGTGTGTCATGCAGAAGAGACTGCCACTCAAGGATTGGTCTCATCAGCCACACCAAGAGCTGCAGATAATAAAGATAAATCTATCGTCTTTCGTAGACGGATAGATGCCATACTATATATATATATATATATATATATATATATATTATATATATATATATATATATATATATATATATATATATATATATATATATATCTTGAACTTGAACTATCCCTTAACCCGTTGTTGGGTCGTTGGGGCACCATCGTGAACTGCTCACTAACACACGCCATTTGTCACGGTCCTGTGCTGCCCTTTGAGAGTCGCTGAATGACAGGCCGGTCCACTCTTTGATATCGTCTTCCCATCTCTTCTTTTGTCTGCCTCTTTTCCTTCCTCCCTGGACTGTGCCTTGTAATATGGTTTTTGCGAAACCTCCAGTTCTTGTCACGTGTCCGTACCATCGTAATTTCCTCTTGTTAATTGATGTGAGTATGTCCTCGTAGGGGCATATGACAGTAATTATTGTGTTGCGGACCGCTTCGTTTGTGATGTGCGATGTGTAGGAGTTGTTCAATATCTTTCTGAAACATCTAATCTCTAGCGCATTGATTCTTCTTTGGAGGTCTGCGTTGAGCGTCCAAGCATCACAACCATACAAAAAGACCGACATCACTAGAGAGCGCATTAGCCGGATCTTTGATCTCAGGGAGAGCTTCTTACTTTGCCAGATGTGCTTTTATTTGGTCAATGCTGCCATTGTTTGGGCTACTCTGGCAATAATTTCTGGCTTTTAGCCTTCGTCGGATATTATGGCCCCTAGCTACTTGAAGGTGGAGACTTCTTCGAGTTTTTGCCCGTTTATCCGAATCTCGCTTGTGAATTTACTATTTGCCATGACCTTGGTATTTTCTACATTGATTTTCATGCCGTACGCCTTTGCTGTTTTCTCTTGCTTTGCGAGGAATTCTTTTAGTTCGTCCTCGCTACCAGCTAGGCCGTCAATGTCATCGGCGAAGCGTAGGTTGGTTATACTTCTCCCTCCGATGCTGACTGTTCCGACATGGTCTTCTAGCACATCTGTCATGATCCTTTCAAGGAAGAGGTTGAAGAGGATGTGGGAAAGTAAACATCCTTGCCTGACACCAACAGTGGTCTTGAACCAATCTCCCAGCTTGCTGTTGAAGAGTACTGCGCTGGTTGCTCTGTTGTAAAGGTTCTTGATCACTTCAATTATGTTTGCATTTACATTGAATTTGTGCATCGTTGCCCACAGTGCCGCATGCCACACTCTGTCAAACGCTTTTTTAAAGTCTATAAAGACATGATAGAGGTCACTCTGGTGTTGGAGATGTTTTTCACAGAGAACCCGCAGGTTAAAGATTTGCTCCGTTGTGCTTCTTCCTGTTCTGAAGCCCGACTGCTCTTCTGAAATATACATTTCCTTTCCATATTAAAAAACCTATAAAGGCTAACAAAAAGTATATTTATTATTGGCGCAGTACTTAATTACAATAACTTATTTTAAGCGAACGCCTTTCAATTAACATTCATTGACTAATAACGGTGCGCAAATTTTATTGCAAGCTTTTTAAATAAGACTGGGTTAGTTTCTTTAAATTATTTTGGAACTTCATAACATTTACAACTTTAATAATTTAGTTTATTAGCGCTTTGATATAAGCAGCTATTGTCTTTTACAGAAATTGTGGGGGAGTATTTCCTTAACTTATAGCTGCTGTTACAAATATGTTATTACTATAGTCTAACGATGTGAGGTCGTAAGTAAAATACATTTTTTTTCTTGATGGCATTTGTCGTCAAATATTAAAAAACTTGCAGTTAACTTTATTTAGTACCTTTAAATTTGTGAGTGAGTTTTATACGAAAATCAATTCTCTAAGTGAAAAGTACTCATTAGAAAAGAACATTAGAAGTGGAAGTTTTTTTTTCTTAATAAATATTTTTGTTTAGAATTTCCCATATCCTCCTTATATAATAAAAGGCAATTTTCAGTCTGGTCATCGATAGCGATTGGTCCCTCAAACTCCTAAAGACCCCTACAGCCAATCACTGGCGGAGAAAAATTAATTCTCATATACATATTGAACGACTTTCAAAACGAGTTATTTTTGGTGCAGTTTTTAAATCCTTTATATTAACTCGTGGTGTCTGGTTGCTTGCTTGCTTGATTGTCTGTCGCCGAAACTTTGGATCGATTTTTAACCCTTTTTCTAGTAAGCTAGCGATCTTAAATTTTGCAGGCAGACTCGTGCCGATAATAAAAACTCAGTATTAAAATTTCAGATCGATCGCATGTACAGTAATTAAATTATTGAATTTTTAGATTATTTTATTTATCTCTATGTATCATGTTATTTTTTTAGATAGATTGTCGCGGTGCGTATCATATTGAACAACCTTTCTGTCGCGCTATAAGGTGCGTATTTTATTGACAACACTTTTATAAAGATACTAGTAACAAAGCCCGCCAAAGACGGGAATAAGTGTAGGGTGACCTGTGAAGTTCATGGACACTATGTTTTGGTAGTTGTTGCGCTGAAGCGTTTGCAGGACATTGTCATCGCAGGGCAAGGGACAACAACAACAACAAAAACAGCAAAAACAACAAAAAAAATTACAGCAACAACAACAGCAACATAAACAACAAAAACAACAACAACAGCAACAAAAACAAAACAACAAAAACAACAAAACAAAAACAACAACAACAGCAAAACAACAACAACAAAACAAAAACAGCAACAACAACAGCAACAACAAAACACAAAAAAACACAAAAAAACAACAATAACAGCAACAAAAAACAAACAACACTTAAAACTCTTGCCACTACCCCCCAGGACCATCAAGGAAAAAGCATTTAACAGAATTGTCATTGGAATAAGCGGCAGGCATCACTTCAAGATGGGAACAACATAATGAATTATGACCAAAAAAACTGCACCAAAAATAACTCGTTTTGAACCTCCGCGTAATATGTAATTTTTTCTCCGCTAGTGATTGGCTGTAGGAGTCATTTGTGTTTGAGGGACCAATCGCTATAGATGACGGGACAGAAAGAACAGAAACTTGCCTTTTATTATATGGGATTCCTGATCGCTGTGCATTATATTAAACATGTTTTACGACACAACTACAATTTTGTATTTTTGGATGGTCTTGCTCTGCGTATTATAATGAACATTATTTTAGTTACTTCTCGTACATAAAGGATTTATAGTAAAAAACTAGTTTTTTTACGTTTTTTTTAAAATAAATCCCTTACATTAACTTCGAAATCTTGTCCCTCTGTCTGTCGTCATCTCATCATCTCTCTCTGTCGTTCGCGGGCGGGGTGGAAAAACAAACGTAAAAACATGACACATTTTCCGTGATGCCATCGAGCTGAAATTTGGCACATAGACTCGTGTCACCTAACAATGCATGGTATCAAAATTAAATTAATACATTTTTAGTTTATCTCTATATAACATATTCATTCAATTTCACGGTTTGTTATTGTTTTTCTTTCACTTGCCAGTTGAGTTGACGCGTTGACGCAACCCGTGGATATAATAAATTGATACTATTTTTAATTTTTAAGAGAAAAAAATATGAAACTATATTATTTTTTTCAATTGTACAACGATAAAATAAAAGTTAAAAATAACTATTTCATAATGTTTCTAATTTTAAAAAGATAATAATGTTAATATATTTATTTTTATACCAAAAATATATTTAAAACATAAATAAATAAAATAATAACAAATAGTAACAAAGAATAAATAACACATTTTAACGCCTTAGAAATGAAAGGGTCGAATCATCCGGGGTCGAACACCCTGGGGTC